>JBBPKJ010000286.1:0-31414 GCA_038089195.1 Brasilioporus rufonigricans
GAAGGTGGACAAGGGGCGTACGACGTCTTCAATAGAGTCTGGGGACGTGCACGAACCATCTTCGGTGGGGGGCGGCGAGGACGCGACGGAGGACATGGCTGGACGAGAAAAACTTAGGAGCATGTAGTGGGTTATGTCATCAAGTGGAAAACGCGAAACTACCGGCCCTCACGTGCCGTAGAGTGGCACTTTGCGACTCTCAAGTCCGAGTCACATCACCACAAGTCAAGCGAGCACTCCCTTTGGTGCAATGGATAACAAGGCTGTAACTGTATGCTATGTGAAAAGCGGGGGAAGAGCTGAACATCAAGAAACACCTGACTACAGTGAGGCTGGTTCGGTTGACATGGAGTCAAGTGATCGATTCCTTTGGTAAGTGCTCTCTAATTTTTACAGGATCGAGGTCTGCACCGCTAGACAGTGTCACAAATAGTCACAGAGTGTGACACACCCTCAATTACAAGCACGTCTACTGTACTACCACTAGTACCTGTAGCGGGTCGAATAGTCTGTCGACCGCGTCAGACGCACGCGCCAGTAAAAGGACAGCGAACAGACCCTTTGGCGAGACGACGAGACCGCGTCCCTTCGAGGCCCCGCGGTAGACGGTCTCGATGATGTCGATGAGCTGTCGAGCGTGAGCGGGCGACGGGCAGACGCAGATGCAGGCTGACCTCTTGCTTGTTGTCCATGGCCCAGTTTCTGGCGGGGGGTGAGAGGCCGGAGCGAGAAGGAAACGACAGACGCACATCTTGTTGTTGTTGCCCGTCCCCAGATCGATCATGATATGCTTGTTCCTGTCGACGACCGATGAGCCCATCGCGACAGATCGGGGCACGGCGCTCACCGATAAAAGAACATGACCGTGCAGGGATCGTAGAGCTCGTACATCTGAAACGCCGATCAGGACGCGGGGCGCGCAGCAGGGGCCGAAACGGGCCAACCTTGTTGAAATCGGGGACGGCAGTGATGTCGACGAGGTAGATGACGGCAAAGTTCTGGACCTTTTCTGCGACGGCGTAGAGGGTCTCGTCCATGGTCATGCACTGGGGGTCCCAGTCGTGGCCGAAGCGGATGACGACGACGCGGTCGTCCTCCGACTTGATGGCCTCGTCGACGTGCCATCCCGAAGGGAGATGGGGGAGAAAGTACGACATGATGTCGGCAAGTTCCGAAGGGGAGTGCCTGTTTCATGCATTCATGCGGCCCCGGGTGCTCTTATTCCCCAGCGTCCCTATCACCGAGGCGCGCCTGCAAAAGTTTAAACCGATGCCGATCGATGGTTTGCGACGAAACTGAGATCGTGTTGCAGTTGGGCCACCCTGACTTGGAAAAAGTTCTTTTTTTTTTCCGACGCTCCGTCGGGTCACGACGACGAACCGTTTAATATACCTTGTCGATCCCTCTGAGATCCCAGGAGACGGCCATGTCGTTCTGCCAAACGCCCCCGTGGCCCCGAAATGAACAGGGGTTGGAAATACAAAGTCATGTCGGCTAGCGAGTACGTCGTGCCATGGCAATCGTGCTCACACGCCAACGACGTGAATGTTGAGAAAAATGACCAAACCAACGATCCTGAGCGAAAACGTGATTTTAATGAATGAATTGACAGGCTGTCAACCGACCCAATGTCTCCTCCTCCTCCTCCTCCTCCGGTGGATTTCCTCTGACCCGTTCCAGCAGGCCCCCGCGGCTCATATGAACCGCCAGTGAACCGCCGTCCTTGCCGCTCTTTGTTCTTTTGTCCGCGCCTGCATGCCCTCCGCTAATTCGTCCTCCTCTTCCTCCGAGTCACGACGCCCCCAGCTCGTCCCTCTCTCCTCCCCCTCCCCCCCTGGCTCGCCACCAAACAAAGACGTAAGCTCCTCCCGCCAGCTGCCGTCCCGTGGCGCAAATATGGCTGCTCGTCGTGCCTCTCCCAGTTCCGACTCCTCCTCTCAGAGCGGAATGGCCGATAACGAGACCGAGGCAGAGCCCAGTCAACACTCGGAGCGCTCTGCCCCGCAAGCCGCTGCCGCCCCTCCAAAAAAGAAGCGTACCCGCACGCTTACGACGCCGCACCAATCTGCCGTCCTCCATGCTCTTCTCGCAAAGGTACCTCGCTTCCCTGCCTCCCTTTCCCCTTCTGGCCCTTCCAGCTCATACCCTCCTTCTCAGTCCCGCTTCCCCTCGACTGCCATGCGAGAAGAAGTCGGTCGTCAAATAGGCTTGAGCGCGCGTAAAGTACAGGTGCGTTCGGATCACTGATCGATCCACCGTATACTCATGGCTCTCCCAGATCTGGTTCCAAGTCGGTGTCTTTTCTCCCCGTTCCTGCCCTCTCGTCCTCATCTCCTCCTCTAGAATCAGCGTCAAAAGGCAAGGCGTCCTCAGGGCGAATCTGGCCCCTTGACGCGGCCGCCTCAGTTTGGGCCCTTTCCCATCATGACCGCCACCGGTCCTTCTTCCCCGTATCCCTCTCCGTCCACCGCTGGTCCTTCCCCCGAGGTCTCCCCTTTGGGTCCCAGCAGCGCCCGCTCCGCTGGCTCGCTAGATTCCATTCCACCCCTCTCCGGACCAGGCATGCCCGGCTGGTCGTCCGAGTCTCACCCTCGCAGACACTCTTCCGCCGAAGAACGGGACACCCCACGCCGTACCCCTACCAGTCCCCAACTCCCACTGGGAGCCTCTCAGCCCCCTTGGTCGTCCGACGGTATGTCCATTCATGATGCTCGCGGGACCTCACGCAGTCTTGCGCCACACCCTGCTGCCCAAGGGACCTCGCCCCACCTTTCTCGAGTGCTGCCTCCCATCGCCTTGGAACTGCGTACCAGTGCTGAACCCTGTATGTCGGCAACGTCTTCTTTCCCACCACCATCATCGCGCAATTTTGTGAATACCGTTCGGCGCCATGATCCTTCCGCCCGTCCTGCCATCGAGCCAGGCAGCGGTCCTACCTCTCTGGCTATTCCTCCTCCGTTTGCGCTGCAACCACAGCCGCAATGGGATCCTCATGCCTTTACGCCGTTCACTCGTCCCGAGTTTGCGTCCTGGTCGCATCCGTCGAGGTCGGCAAGGTCGAGCTTCTCCGCAGTTGGCGCACACGACCGCGTCACGCACGACCCGTCTCCGCGTGGTAGACACTATTACACCTCTTCAGGGGAACCACGCCGTAGCGGGCAGCTAGATCCTCCACTTCCTTATCACATGATTCCCCCTTCTCGCGGCGAGGGGCATTCAACATCCGCGTCTTCTCCTTGTGCTTCTACTTCAGGACAAGTACACGCGAGAGAAGACGACCGAACTGGAGAAGCGTGATCGCATCGCACGCATGTCGGAATGCCGTTATCGGACACGGGTGGTCCCCTGTTTTTTCCCTAGGACGCACAACCACACCGCCACTATGCCCACCCGCCTTACGATTGACAGCGTATATTTTTACGACACGAAATCACTCATCACGATGCGTTTTTTTTCTGATCCCTTACTTTTTTTAATTCGTTCCCTTTTTTTATCCCGTGTGTTTTATCCGATCCGTCTCCATCCCCTCATTCATTATCCGCTCTTTTGTGTGTCTTGTTGCTTTCCTCCATCCATGTTGTCTTGCTCATAAACCACAAGCGGCCTCCTTTCTACACATACACCATGAACTAGTCCAATGCTACCGTCTCGTAATCTCTCTTTTAATATTCTTTTTTTAGCCCTCTATCTTCCCCCTCTTCCATTCCCTGCTATGCTATGCACTCCAAGGAACGCCAAACCCACACTAATCCCGGTACAACCATGTCCTTTCCCAAAATCCCAACACGCGCAAAAGGAAGATCCGTAGGGAAAAGAAGTGAAACCCGTACACGAACGTTGGCTCCCAATCGGACCTCGTCTTTCGTCCAAACCGTCCGGTCACATTTCTGATGTCCGAATCCTCGGGCGCGCGTCTGCGTTCACGCTGGTTACTCGTCATCAACGCATTCGCCCGCACGACCACACGCTTGGCGCGTCTGGCCCTCGTTCATCGCCTTTCCTATCCCCATCCCCACCGCTTCGTTTCGTTTCGCCTCTTTTTTCATCCGGGTTTCTTTCGCAGACGCCTCGTACATACCTCTCTGTCGATAGTACATACCTACGCACTCCCCCTTTGTAGCCCTGCCCCCCACCCCTACGCTCCTGCATCGAACTAGTCTTAGCTTAGCGCGCTTCTAGATTAATAGCATAGACGCATCGTCGGGCGACCGCGGTACGGTCGTCGTCTCTTTTTTTTAATACCGTTGCTTTTCTCGTCCGTCTTTGTCTCTTTATTCTTCCATTGGTATTTCGGCACTTAGCCCGAGGAACGCGTCACCTAATATCCACGTCTTCGTCGTCCGTGATAGATGTGATGCACGTCTGACGCGTCTCGATCGAGAGCGCTATCGCGACGTGCTGGTGCCCAGTGCCTGGTTCCATTCTATTCCATTCTATGAAGATGGTCACGATTGCTCTCTGCCCCCATTTCATAGCACCTTGCGTACGGTGCGTGATCTATCGATCCAGACCAGCGGTCCAGGCCAGCAGCGTGTTCGCAAACCTTGTCATTTTACGCCTCGTCTCGTCGTCACGACGCGGGTGGTGACGAGCCCAACGAAAACGTCGCGTTCTAGACTCTCTACCAAGTACATACACGCCGCACATGCTAGCTACACCAGTCTACACACGTGCGTGGCCAACATGTGGGGCTTATCGATTGTCGTCGACGCGCGCCAACACGCATCAAGCCACCTTGGACGCCACTTGGTAACGGTAGTCCCGCGTGCCGTCCTGGACACCTCGTCTTGGCATCTAGCATCTAGGATCCAGCCCGATTCGACTCGACGTGCTCTGAATCGTCCGCACGAACCACGTCTTGTCGCCACGTCTGCCCAGATCGCCAGATGGGGCATCCAGCACGCATACGATGCGCGTCGTGCTACCGCGCTGGCCTCAGCCTTGGCGCGTCCCCAACGCCGCCTCTGATTCCGCATCACCACCACCCATCGTCCCCTTGAGCGCCGCAAGACGCACCCGCACCCGTGCCTGCACGCGCAACCGCGTCTCGAGCGCCGACGCATCGACGTTGGTCGACTCCGGCGCGAATGCCGGTATCGGCCCTGAACCAGCGGCAGAGCGAGAGGTAGGTCTAGACTCGCACCCACACCCGGACCCGGACCCGGGTCTAGGCGCCAATGTGGCGTCCCCCGATGGCGACGTGTCATCACCCGCCACCGCTGATCCGCCCGCACACCCGGTCCGCTCGCCGACGTGGAAAACCGAGGATCCAACCGGAGCCGCAGGGGAGGTGTCCATGTCTGTGTGACCCCGCGAAGACGGGCTAGCAGAGGAAAAAGACGCCCCTTTTGTACGATTTGACCGCGAAACCCCAGTCTCCGCGTAGCCAGGAAAAGAAGGGCGATTCGACGACAAGGCACACGACTGGAAATGACAGCCGTGAAGCGGCTGCTCAGATGCCGCGTCGTCGTCGGGCGTGGACCAGCCGTCAGCTATCCTCTCAACGGTCGTCTTGCGAAGCGATGGCAATTTGCCGATAACTGGCCCGGTCGGACCGTCTGAGAGCCTGGGACGCATATCCGACGTCCGTGTTGGCTCTTTGTCCACAGATGTGACGGGTCTCTTGCGCGGGTGTCCAGACGCAGTAGGTCGCGCGAGGTAGGCCTGGATGGATTCCGATAACGTACGATTACGAGGACGAGCATGAACGTTCAAACCAGCTGAGCGCTTACGTGATGGCTGAGCGTTCGCGGAAGAACCACCACGAACATTGTCCACGTAATCTGCAACCTCACCACCAGCCTCGATAAAGCAAGTCAGACCTGGCTTCTGGGTAGTCAGAGCGGCTGCTGAATCATCGCCTTGAGGTGCGCTCATTTTTGGGGTATTTGTTGCGACAGCCATGTCCTCCGCGGCTTCTATCGCTTGACCTTTGTCGTCATGTCGGGGATGTGGTCGAACAGAGGAATTGTCGTTGTCCTGATTCTCAGTGGGTACGGCAGAGTTCAAGGGCTCTGAAGAAGATGATCCCCCTAAATGACCATCGCATAGAGTATCCTGAGCGCTGTTGGAAGGGCCATATCTTCTATCGGAAGGACGGTTACGAAAATCCTTGTCTTCTCGACCGGGTGGAGACCGGGTGGGACCGTGCCTGTTATTTGGTCCCTCTTCACGGCGAGCCTCCGCGGAGTTGTCTCGACGTGAACGCATTGCATTATTTTCGTGGCTAGGCACCGGAGACTGATGTCTCGAATTTGACGGGGAACGCGATCGACGGGATGAATCCATGCTCCAACGGCTATCTCGCTCTATTTCCTGTGGTGGGGATATCTCTGGTGGGGTATCGTACTGAACAAGCGGGGGTCAACCCCCATCATTTACAGAAAAGTCACAACTTCATACCTGGGCCGTCTGGTCATATGTATTGAGGTCTCGATATGGACTCCGAAGATAGCTGTAAATCTCTGTAGATGACATCACATAGTGTCAAAGACACTGAGAAGAGGGATAGTGTTTGTACCCACCATGCGCAAAGTGCTCGGCATTGACATGCCTCGCACCTGCAGTATACGGCGTGTCAAGATCCAGAAACTCGGATAATAATTTTACAGCAGATTCTGAGCGGATATCAATTGATTTCATGAGCGATATGGTGTAGGTTGTGAGGAACTATCGGATAACAGATATGAATGAATCAGGTCGGATCAACATGAGGCATGCACCGTTCTGGGGTTAGAAGCTCACCTCTACATCTAGATTAGTCCATACGCGCAGCTCACGACGTAGAAATGTTGTCATGCGACTAATAAGATCCGGGGAAGCAGTAAACTGAGCAGGGGTCGGGAAAGGGCGGTAGCGGGTATAAGGATTGGAAGCGACATGCTGCAAATCAAGATTAGCGGACGAAATGGGCGAGGACGAATCAGAAAAGACGACCTTTGCATAAAGGTGGTGCTGGTATATCCAACGCCGCCGAGCGATCGCTCTCTCGAGCTGGTCTGCCTCTTCGCGCTGTTGTCGCTGCCTGCGACCCCACTGGCGTTCTCGCCGCGTGTTTCTGAGTGCGTTGGCACGAGACTCGCCTGTAAGTGGGGGTGGAGACGACCGCAGCGGGAGGAGGTAGTGCTTTTGGTAGTCGTACTGCGAGCGGACGCGATGGATGAGGTACGAATCGTCAAACGACCTCGAGCAAAGAGGGCATTTGCGTGATTGTTCTGCGAAAGAGCCGAGTTCTGTGTCCTTTTTCCTTGCTCGTTAGCGCCGGACACGTACCTGACCATAGGAGGATGCACTCGAAGCAAAACTCGTGCGCGCACACGGGGATGATGGTTCTGTCGAGGAACGACTGCAAACATATAGTGCAGTGTTCCTGGTCGAGGTCGTCGGTGTTCTTTGACTGTCGGTCGCCTTGCGATGGCGACTCGAGTTTGATGCGCTTTGGTGAGGGCGACGCGTTCATCAGAGAAATGGCTCACGAGGTGCATGTCTGACGTAATCTGATTTCACCATCCAGAGGCCTGAGACTCCTTTGTTCGGGAACTTTTGCATACAATGTCTATCATACCGTGTAAGAGGCTGGATCCTGTGGGAAACCACTCTGGCTCTACACCCTCCACTCAGACCCGAAACTGACTGCAAATCCCTTCATTTACTTGTGAAACCATCCTACACAATCAACAGCTCATCATACAGTGTAATGAATGAGCTTAACGAGCCTCTTGGCACTGCTGTTGCTGCCCTTGTCAACAATGCCATCCCACCAGAGAAAATCACAAGTCAGCTGCTTGATATTAATGATCCCACCCCTGAGACTTGTCCCTCTACCTGGTTAGCCACCACAATCAACATAGATCATTGCCATGTCATATGCATACTTCAGAATTCATCCATGGGATCCAAGTCAATAAACTGGGATGTCAATGTTATGCACTCTCACTACCACTACAAACTTTTGATGATGTGCTTAAAGAGTTCCAATCCATTATTTACATGCAAAGGAATTATTTATATTCCAAGCCAGTCCTCATATCAACAATGCTGACCAGACAAATTCCAAGATTCTTCTACAGCCACAAGCTCTTTTGTGTGATTGAAATGGTTTTACTCCCTGTTCGTGAGTCCACTTTAGACTTCCTCATCAATTCCTTCAACACTCACAATATCCTTCCTACCTTGTCATGTCTCACTCAAGTCTAAGCCCAACTCCATGATCTAGGGAAAATGTCCTGGCAAAAATGTGATTCCTGATTTTCATGTGGATCTACAATTCCACTGACCTGCATGGAAGTGATTTCCTGCTGAGTTATGAAGGAAGTGTTTATTTCTCAAGAATTAACCATTAATGTTACAGTCATCTGTCCTCACCTGGGTCTTTCCCTTATAATCTTCCAATATGACCATTCCTAACCTTCTTTCCTTCCTGGCTAGGCCTTTACCTTCACTGGTTTGAGTCCAGTATTCTTGCCTGAGTCCTATCATTTCTCATCTTCATTCCCATGACTGGCTAAGCCCTTATCTCTGCATGTTTGAGCCATGCCTTCTGCTTAGTCCAATCCCTTTACTAATTGGCCATTTCTTTGTCACTTACCTTGATTGTCTTATTCATCTTGGTCAGTGCAGTGGCAGCACTCTGATTGTTCTTCTTCCTTCCATGTAGTTCTAGACTTGCCCTAAACTTCTTGAATGATGTATATAAACTAGCTAAAGACTTTCTGTATCTTTAGCTAGTTCTACATTTATCTAACACACTACTTTGTTCATTCTGAGTGATATCTATTGAATCCTTGCTCTCTAGATGTAGTGTCTCTTCATGAGTACCTCCTAGAGTCCGGGAAGTATTGTCTCAAGCACAGAAGTGCCCTTCAACATTACAAAAGAACTAGCTTGTCCCTCTGACTCTTCCCTCACAAAGTAAGTCACCATAGCTGATCAATCCAACCCTCATTGAAGGATTGCTGGATCCTCCTCCAATCCTACTGCCCCTAGTCCTTGCTCTCCTTATGCTCAGAGAGCCCTGCAAAGACTCCTTGCCAGCTCAATGCCATCACCAGTTGCCAAACCCCTGCCTGCCAAGGAAGAACCCTCTGATTCTGACATTGAAGTAGATGCTCCACATATCACCCTTGTGAACTACCACTACTCTGGGCTGCCATCACCCATCCCAGTCTCTTCCCCACCTTGTGTCCCATTCCCAGTTGCCATGACTACCTCCCCCAAACCTATTGAGTTGAAGTCCACCCTTCCTACTAATTTCTCAGGGGACTCTGAGAAAGCAGCATGGTGGATTAGTGCCATGAAAGGCCACTTTGATGCCAACAGTACCATCTTCTCCACAGACCCCCTGAAGATCTATACTCTCCTCAACAAGATGGGAGGAGGACCTGGTGTCCATTTCACTAAAAAATGGTACCATGTGTTGCAAAACCCTGCCGTCAAGTCAACAGATAAGACCTTCAACAAGGTAGTCAAAGACTTTGAATCCATCTTTGTCCCCTATGATGTCCAGGGGACAGCCAGACAAACTCTAGATATCCTCTGACAGAATGTTGTCCAAAACAAATGAGACCCCAGAATCATTGACAATTACAAGCTCTAGGACTACATCCAAAACTTTTCCAATGCTGTCCTCTGTGCCTACCTTGAAGACAAGTCCACCATTTGCCAGAAATTTGCCAAGGGATTGTACCCCCCTCTTTGCCATCTCATCTTCTCTCAGAAAGATCTCCCTGACTCCTATGAAAAATAGGTTAAGGATGCCAAGAAGTTCACCAAACACCTTGAGATGGACAACAACTTCCTGAAGGGAGATGTATTGTAAACTTGACCAGCACACTTTAGCTTCCTTTTATGGTAATGTTACATAAGCTTAGAGTGTACACTTTTCAGAGTAGCTTCTAGTTTATTTCCTCAGTAGCTTGACATCTACTGAGAGTAAGCCCTATTTCATAGGCATTTACTACTGTACTAATCTACCTTAGTTCTCATAGGTAGTACTCTTAATATCAGTACCTTGACATCTACTGAGGTTCTCATAGTTCCTAGCTTAGACCTCTGCTGAGCAATTCCAACCTCACAATAAGATGACCACTCCTTTACCTCCTCCTCCTCTTGTACCAGAGACCCCAATGCCATGGACATCAATGCCCTTAACCTCTCTCCAGTAGAAAAAGCTTGTTGTTTATGTGATTGCCTCTGCTTTATCTGTAAGAAGGCAGGATGTTCCACTCATAACCATCCCAACTGCCAGAACCAATCTTGAGGAAGATGCCCCCCTCCCACCTCATCCACATCTAGGATCCAGACCATTGAAACAACTCAATGCTCTAAACTTGCACAGTATATGTGCAACATGAAGGCAAAAGGAAAGGACCCCAAACATATCTTACAAGTCCTTCATGCCTGCTTTGACAAAGTCAAAGAAGAAGAAACTAAAGAAGTCCAGTCCACCACCTTAGTTGACAAGGATTTTTGAAAAGGAAGGATGTCTTGATGTCTCCCCTTCCTCATGTCTTAGCTCCTATACTATTAGCAGAACCATCTGAGAGAACAATCCAAGTTTGTTTAACCATCTCTCATGGAGCAAAAACCATCAACTCTACTGCCCTAATTGATTGTGGGGCCACTGAAAATTTCATTGATCAAATGCTCATCCAATGATTATTCCTGCCTACTTGACCTCTCCAAACACCAATAAAGGCATACAATGTAGATGGAACAGAAAATCAACTAGGATCCATCAAAAATAAGACCTCTGCCCACATTTCCTTCCCAGATCATGAAAAAATCTGATGATCATAGGTTGTGGACACTCCCAGGTAATCCTAGGAATGCCTTGGTTACATTCTTGCAACCCCAAAATTGACTGGACCTCAGGAATGCTCTCCCTCCCTGTGTTACAGTTATTCACCTTCAGTCTAGTCTTTTCCTTGTTGTCTTCCATCATGAACGTTCATTTCCATTTGCCTTTACTTCCTTCTTCTACTTTCTTGTTGCCTTCTATCCAGAGGACATTATGATATATTCCTTTGACTGATTATTCTCTTGGACAACTACTCCTACAACATTTCTCTCATAACATTGTGTGTTCTGATCTTCTCACTGTAGCTAAGCACCTTCTCTTGCTGGTTTGATTCCAGCCTTCATGCTTAGCTAATCCCCTTATCATGTCTGGTTTGTGCAGTGGCAGGTCCTTCTTTGTTCCTATTTGTTTAGTATTCATTCTCCTCTTGAATCATAGTATAAGAACTCACTAGACACCTGCTTGTATTCTCTAGCTAGTTCTGTGTAGGAATTCCACACTACTTTGCTCATTGCCAGTCATCTCTTAGTGTGAACTCTTGAAAGGATGTTGTACCTCTTAGTGAGTGCCTTCCTGAAAAGAGAATGTTTGTCTTCAAGCATAGAAGTGCTCTCAGTGTTACACCCTGACCCCTCTTGCCCTGTTTGAAAGACCTTTGACATCACTCCCACCAGATACCTGATGTGTTGGCTGGGAGCTGACCCAGACAAGAAAACCTCCTCTCAACTAAGAAAGAGAGAAGCTTGGCTAAAGGGAGAGTCCATCTGCAAGATGACCCTCTCTACTGAAATTGCCAGTCAAGCCAGGACTGACCAAAAATCCCTTCCTACTGCTTTTGCCTCTTTTGCTGACATCTTTGCAGAAAGACTTATGACTTCCTTCCACCTTCTTGCCCCTTTGACCATGCCATCGAGCTAAAGAGCTCATTCTCCCCTTGAGTAGCCAAGACCTACCAACTCAACTCCCAGAAACAGAAGGCCTGCAAAACATTCATTGAAGAATACCTAAAAACTGGCTGAATTGTTCCCTTCAAGCCCCCCCAAGCCTTCCCTTTCTTCTTCATTCCCAAGAAGGATGGCTCTCTCTGTCCCTGCCAGGACTATCAATATCTAAATGAGCATATAGTCAAAAATGCCTACCTCCTACCCCTCATCTCTGACCTTGTTGACAAACTAAGAAGCTTGATCATCTTCACCAAGTTTGATGTCTGCTGGAGCTACAACAACATTCACATTTGCCCAGAGGATACTTGGAAGGTGGCCTTCATCACCCCCTTAGGATTGTTTGAACCCACAGTCATGTTCTTTGGCCTTTGTAACTCTCCAGTGACATTCCAAGTGTTCATGAATCACTCCTTCCATGACCTCATAGTTGAAGGATGGTTGGTAATCTACATGGATGACATCCTCATCCATTCCTCTGATCTTCCCACCAATCATAACCACACCAAGAGAGTCCTAGAATGTCTCTGTGACCTCCATCTCTCCCTAAAGCTCTCCAAGTGTATCTTCAATGTCCCTGAGGTGGAATACTTAGGGATGATTGTTGGCAGTGGTAACGCCAAGATGGACCCTGTCAAGTTCTCTGCTATCATGAAATGGAACCCTCCCTCCAATGTAAAAGGGATTTGCTCCTTTATAGGGTTTTGTAACTTCTATTGCAAGTTCATCTCCAATTTCTTCAAAATTGCAGCTTCTCTCCACCTTCTGACTGCAGCCAAGCAACCATGGCTATGGGGACCTAATCAAGAATCTGCCTTTCATTTCCTTCAGAAGATCTTTACTGCAGCCCCTGTCCTCCTTCTGCCTAACATTTCCAAGCTGTTCACCCTCATGCCTGATGCTTCCCTCACTGCAGTTGGTGCTGTATTAATGTAGCCAGATGCCAATGGCAATCTCCACCATTGTGCATACTTCTCCAAGACTCTAGGCTTAGTAGAGTAGAACTATGACATATATGACTGAGAACTCCTTGCAACCATCCTTGCCCTTGATGAATGGCACCATTACCTTTGAGGCACTGGCCACCCCACCACAGTCATTACTGACCATAAGAACTTATCCTATATGTGAGCTCCCCAGAAATTATCTTGCAGACAAGCATGATGGAGTATATTCCTCCAAGACTTCAACATTGTCTGGAACATTACCCCAGATTCCAAGATGGCCCCTGCCAACACCCTATCTTGGAAAGATGAAGTAGACACCTCCCTCAACAATATGGAATCTGCCATTCTTTCTGACCATGTAGTCATCCATGCCCTTGACATCTCCCTCCAATCCAAACTTGCCTGCTCCTTCTCCTTAGACCACCTCATCAAAAGAGCTCTTGAAGTGGCTGCCAACAACTCTCCCCTATTCCATAACTCCCTCCCAACCAACTGGCTCTACAATGGCCAGAACTTATACTTCAAAAATCACCTATATGTTCCCAAATCCACACAATAGGATCTTGTCTCCTTCCTACATTTCCTACCTGCTGGTGGTCATGAGGGTGTTTTTCAGACCCAACAATGCCTCCAACAGGATTACTGGTGGCCTGGCATGGACATCTATATATGCAGATACATTTCTGGCTACACCATTTGCTAGGCTAACAAAGTGAATACCATCCCTCTGCCTCTCCCCTGTCACCTCTCCCTTCCTCTGCCACCCACCCCTTCCAACAGATCTCAATGGACCTGATGTTATAATTCATTCCCTTGCCTCACCTTGTCCCTGCCCTGTTTTCCCTTGACCTTGCCTTGCCCTGCCTCAGTTCCCACAATACTTGGCTAACCCTTAGCTAAGTCCTTGCCTCATGTCCCCAATTAGATCTTCTTTGCCTTGCTTGTTTAATCTCTGCCCATGCTTCTTAGTCACTGATCTTCTTTGCCTCACTTGTTTAATCTCTGCCCATGCTTCTTAGTCACAGTCTTCTGATTTTCTCACAGCTCTTTACTTCCTTGCTTCCTTTGCTCCTAATCCTTGTTATCTCTGACACTGCCATGCTTCTCAGCTGGCCCTACACTTGGTTCATGCTTGCTCCCTTGTACTATATAAACCCTAGCACCTGTAGACATAGTCCCCATCTTGTACCTCTCAGGGTCTTACCCCTAGAACCCAATCCTAGTCCTTGCTCACAGTTCACTGGTGGTATCCAAGCCCACCTGCTTAGCCTCTCAGTCTCTCAGTTCACTGGTGGTACCCAAGCCCACCTGCACAAGTCCTTGTCTCAGATATCAGGCATATTTCCTGGGCTACCTAGGACCTACCTGGTCTGAATGTAACACCTGATCTCTGGCCTTCCCACCATCTGGGGCTTTGACTCAGTATTGGTTGTGGTCAACCATGGCCTTACTAAGGGGGTAATTTTCCTCCCTTGCTTGAAATCCATTGATGCAGCTGGCATTGCAGACCTATTCTTCAAATCCATATTTCCTCACTTTGGCTTACATGACACCTGCATCTCTGACAGAGGCCCCCAATTCTTCTCTGCATTTGCCAGGGAACTCACCTGTATCCTCTCATATGACATAAAACTCTCCTCCATTTATCACCCTCAAACTGACAGAGAAACTGAATGCATTAACCAAGAATTAGAAACCTATCTCCACATCTTCTGCCAAGGAAGACTCCACCAATGGGTAGATCTCCTTCCCATGGCTAAATTCTCTCATAACTCTGCCATCCACTCCTCCACCCACCAATTGCCATTTCACATCATGATGGGCTATCAACCTTGCTCCTATCCACCCCTTGAAAAAACCTTTCTTCCAGCCCTGGAAACCTGCTTATCCATCATCTCCAAGGCATGAGATGAAGCACTGGCAGCACATCAGAAGATCCAACAACTGATAAAGGAACACATTGCCTTCATCTTCCACCCCTGGAAAGTTAGTGATAAGGTTTGGTTGGAAACCACTAATCTCCAATTCCCCTCCCCATCAAAGAAGCTACTCCCAAAAAAAGTGGGACCATTCAAAGTCACCCAAGTCCTTTCCAACCTTGCATTTTGCCTCAAACTCCCTCTTTCTTGGAAATGCCATGACATTTTCCATGCATCTAAACTCTTCTTCTATTGAACCACCCCTGAGTATGGACTGAACTTCTCCTCCCCCCCTCCAGATATAATCAATGATGAAGAGTAGTATGAAGTTGAGGCCATCATTGCCCATCATGGAATAGGAAGATGATGGAAATACCTTATCAAATGGCAAGGTTATGCCCCATCTGAGAACACATGGGAACCAGAATCAAACTTTACCAACATTCAGGAACTATTAAATGAGTACAAATTGTCCCTGAACACCTGATGGACCACTTTCCCATCTTCTTCTGGACTGGGTTTGCCTTTATCTGTGCTGCCCTCCTCTTCATTGCATCAGCCCTCCTTGCTACTCATCCTCACCTTCCCTACCACCACCATCCCATCACATAAAACAATGTCCCAGCCCCTCCCTATTGTTGCCCTCCATCAAGTCTGACCAAACCTCCTCCCTCTTATACATTGTCAAGCCCTTTTTGCTGCCATCCTTGATGATGCCCCCACTGTATATGTTCTGGAACAGATACCTGCTTACTTTCATAACATTCCTGTCCTTATTGCTGTTCAAATGTATCATTATGCTCAAGGATTACTTAATCTTCATTCCAATCTTTGCCCAAATAATCTACCTCCTTACTATTCTGGTCCTTTGACCTTAGGACTTTCTGCCACCCCTACCACTGCCCTGGATCTTTTGTTTGAATTAGACTTTGGACAATACATCTCCCAAATACCTTCCACATTGCTATTTTACTTATTCTCTTCTATCTTTCTTTCTTTGACCCTAGGAAAACATGCTCATTCCCTTGGATGAGACCTACCCTGAGTTCCCCCTCCTTGCTCCCCCTCCCCATCTCCACTCCCTGTCATAGCTGAACCCACCCTGTCCCTTGCTGATTGCCTCCAAACTCCTTCCCTTGATGAAGATGACCAAACCACCCTCATACCTCTTGATGTCCCCTCTGAGGATGACCTGTTATTTCAGGAGATCCACTGGCATATGCAGCATGGACTCATCCTCTCCTCTCCTTTTCCTACTCTCCCCCCTATCCACTTCTCCCCAGCCTCTCCTGAATGACCCAGAGGAGATTGCTTTCAATGCAGATGAACTGGACACTGGAAATGCAACTGCATGGCCTATTTCTGCCCCTACTGTCACTGCCCTGCCCCTGGGCACTTTCCCTTCAGCTGTATCTGCAAACAATGCAAGGCATGCCTTTGATGGAGCCATGGAGATTGTTACTGCCCCCACAGACACTGTGGAGTTTGCAACACCCTTGGGCACCTCACTGACAATTGCCACAGTAGGGATGACAATGACAATGATATTATCTCCAATGGTGACACAAATGGACCAGATCACATTTAGGCAACTCGAACCAGGGTTTTGAGTCTATGAAGGGGGTAATGTTACAGTTATTCACCTCTGGTCTAGTCTCTTTCTTGTTTCCTTCTGCTATGACCATGCATTTCCGATTGCTTTCACCTCTTTCTTCTATTTCCTTGTCGCCTTCTATCCAGACAATATTATGGTTTATTCCTTCAACTGATCATTCCTTGGACAACCACTCCTACAATGTTTCTCTCATAACATTGCATATTCTGATCTCTTCATCTGTTGCTAAGCCCTTTTTCTTGCTAGTTCAATTCCAGTCTTCTTGCTTAGTCCACCCTCTTTGTCATACTGGTCAGTGCGGTGGCAGGTCCTCCTTTGTCTCTGTTTGTTCTACATTTACTCTCTGCTTCAACTGTATTATAAGAACTCACTAGATAATAACCTGTGCTCTCTAGCTAGTTCTATGTTTATCTAACACACTACTTTGCTCATTCTGAGTGATATCTATCAAATCCTTGCTCTCTAGATGTAGTGTCTCTTCATGAGTACCTTCTAGAGTCCAGGAAGTATTGTCTCAAGCACAGAGGTTCCTCTCAATGTTACAGTATGCAAACAATGTATCATATGGATCATGTATGCATCTGGTGATCAACAGCATTGGTGTGCTTGCAGCTGTGTGTGCTTGCTAATCCTGACATCCTACCCTTTTGCTACATCACATATCTCATTCCTGTAGTTAATTCATGCCTTTGTTCCAACTCCATTTTCTGTACCTTACTCCAACTGTACTTAAGGACATCTTCTGTATGCTACTCCTTAGCACTAATATTGACTAAGATAGCCTTCTGTTTCTGTCTGACCCCTCCTCACTCTCTACTTTTCTCTCTGTTGGAACTCTGCTCCCAAATATGAGAACATGGACCTGCTTAAGGGTGCTGTTAAACCTGGGCAATATGCTTCAAGTAACCCCAGAATGCTTGAGTTGTATTGGTTGGTCTGGGACTTGGCTTCACCTTATGTGGTGCACCTTGCATAGATCTGGTGTCCTGATTTTGAAGGGTCAGAGGTCAGATAAGAGTTACTAAGAACTCAAGTTGGAAAGGCAATGAACAAGATGAGGAAAGTCAAGTTCAGTTGGGCAGAGTGGAATGGAGAACAGACAAGGGAGGAGAACATCAAGTTCTGTTGATATTTAGACTATGTTACGATTTATCCTTTCTCATAACATAACTCCCTTTGTATGATTGACCCCTGAGTCATTTTTTTCCTTGTCTTCTTACATACTTAGCTAACCCTTGGCTAAGTCTCTTGCTTCTCTTCGTCACTTATTGCTTCTAATCTTCTTATTGCTTCTGATCTTCCCACGGTAATCACCGTTGTACTTCTTGATCCCCATCCTCGCTCTCTCCTCATGTTCTTCATTTCCGCTCTGCTTCTCTTCTGATCTTCTTGCGGCTCTCCGCTTCCTTGCTTCTTGTCTTCCTGATCCCTGTCTTATCTCTGACTCTGGCTTATCTCTGACCAGCCCTAAGCTGGTCTGTGCTCTCTCCTAGACACTATAAATACCTGACCCTCCTGTACCATAGATCTCCATCTGGAGTCTCCCAGGGCTCTCCCGGAGATCACACCTAGTTTCCAATACCTAGCCTCTTGTGTCACCCTTCGCTTCTAGCAATCTACTACCTGCCTAACTCATCCTTGTCCTTCTCGTCAAGTCCTAAGCACTTCACTGTGCTCAAGGCTGCGTTCCTCAAGTGAGCGTATAAAGATCCAGACCCACCTGGGCTACGACCTACGACCTACCTGGTTGAGTCGTAACAGACTAAGGAATATAGGACAGAAGTACAGAGATTATATACTAAGATCAGAGGCAGATTACTAAGATGGAAATGAGATCAGGTAGACATATAATGTGCAAAGGTATGGAGGTGAAACAGGAGTGACAGAGTGTCAAGGTAAAACAAGAATGAAGAGATGTCAGGATGACAGGGGAATGGTGTGTTAGACTGTAGGATACTTGTAGTCACTAAGTATCCTAAGATAGCTACTAGTCTGATGTTACTACTTGCTTATGTAAGCATAAATGTGTAGGTAATCAATATTTCCAACACAGAGATGTTGGAGCAACATAAGAATGGAGGTGTCAGAAAACAAGGGAACTGAGATGTCAAGGTGAAACATATTTAAAGAAGTAAGTAACAGAAGTCTAGAGTTGGTCTGGAGTAAGGAAGGCAAGACTTAGCAAGTAAAGATAGTTCAGAGTTGATTAAGGTAGTCCAGAGTTGAGTCTGGAGGACTGGAGTTTGACTTGGTGGAGTTTGGTATATGACAGATGCAATACATACATAAGTCCTGTGCTGACATTCTCACTGCATTCCCCCTCTGCTCCAATACCTCCACTCCAGACATTGCATCCACCTCTGTCACCCAACCTCCAACTCCACTTATCATCCTCTGATCTCCAGTTAGACTTTTTTTGTTTTTTTGAATCCACACTTTACATTCCTAGGGATTGACCCTTTGGTGGACGGTGACTGTCTACTACAGAGGGAGCTATGTTACTGTCACTAACTGTTGTGGTGTACTGTTTGTGACTATCAACCATGGTTAAGATCAAGTGTTGACCCAGAATTCACTTGCCCCTCCATCATGAAGGCTGCTAGGGGGGATAGGGAAGATGGTGTTGGTGGTGAGGCCTATGGTGATTTGGTAGGGTTAGTGGAGTTCCAGCAGTTGATCATAAAGTGGGGTGGGGTGGTTTGTATATGTGGGTGGGACTAAGGGGGGTAGTGGATAGTATTTATTTGTGGGTAGGCTCTTTAGCCTTTCTGCTGCCTAGAGCAGGGGGGGGGAATGGTCAGTGAGTTTGGACTTCTTGGTGGGATTTGGCAGGAGAGAGAGGCCAGCTTGGGGTCCTCCTTGCTTGCTAGAGGCTGCTACTGATGAGGGGGGTGGGTGGGGAGCTGGAATGGATTGGAAAACCACTGAATCATCCTCTTCATTCTTGGTCTCCATCTTGGAGCCCTCTTCTTCCTCCATACACTCTTTCCTTCTCATTGGGAGATCCTATTCCTGTGTGATGTTAAACAACAAAGCAGAGATGTCATACTGTTGGATGATTGAAAGGTTTGAGTGGATGTGGTTGAGGATGGCAGTCAGGTGGGTCTGGAGGGGGATGAATTCAGTTGGTTGGGCTAAGGTGAGGGATAAGGGTTTGGTGGGGGATGAGGAGCTCGCAGTCTTCTGTGCCTGGGCAGGCTTCTTAGGTTTAGTTGGTTGCTTTGGAAGGGTGGTCTGTGCATGGGAGCAGATGAAAGCCACCATATTGCTTTGGTAGATTTGGAGGATGGGCATGGGAACTTTCCCACTGTCCATGATTTTGGAGGATAGTTGAGTATGGAAGGTGTGAAATACGTCTACCAGCCATCTAATGGCCTTTGGGGATCCCTTGGGGCAGGTGAGGGGGACTGAGGGGACCTTGAATGACTTCCCTTTGTTTGGGCCACTCTTGGTGGTCCAAGTCCAGGTGAAGGGATGAGAGTGCAGGTAGGATAGCACGTAGTTGGGGGGAGTAGGGGGCATGAAGCAAGCACAAAAGGTGCCCTTTGGGAAAGTGTGGTGGCACTTCCCTATGTCAGAGAGGCAGAGGGCACAAGGGATGTTAGGATCACACTTGTGTTGGGGGGTTTTTTGGATGTTGGTAGTGACATGGTGGTGGTTGCGGTTCAAGGAGCTTTTTCCCCCAGTCAGACTTGGACCAGAGGATCCAGTCTTAACAATGACCCACTGAAAGGCTGGTTGCATAGAGATAGGTGAATGTGGATGAAGATACTATAAAGAGGAATCAATGTTGTAAACTTGACCAGTGCACTTTAGACTTCCCTTTATGGTAATCTTACATAAGCTTAGAGCATACACTCTTCAGAGTAGTTTTTGGTTTATTTCCTCAGTAGCTTAACATCTACTGAGGATAAGCTCTATTTTCTGAAGGAAATGGGCACTCAATCAAATAGGGGCACATGACCAAAGAGATTGACTCAGTCATGCACATGATGCAACAGACTGAGATGTTCAAGTATGAACAGTATGTACATGTTATGTATATACAAAAGAGAATCTGTACTAGCTAAAATGGAACATCAGGGGCTCAATGAGCTCCAGGTACATAAGACACAGGAATACAAGTATGCAGTGGATATAATAAAACTGTCCATATTGTGTGTGATATGCAAGGAATGTAGTGCATCAGTTCATGCATGCACTGGTGATTGCTCAGGCTGGTCATGGGTGAGGCTGTGCACATGCTTGCTAATCCAACATTTTCATAGGCATTGCTACTTTACTAACCTACTATAGTTCTCATAGGTAGTACTCCTAATATGGTTCCCTTAGTTCCTAGCTTATACCTCTTCTGAGCAATTCCAACCTCACAATAATCAGTGACCTGTGACCAGGTAGTATCATCCCACCGTGACACTCACCTACTCTCCGACAAAACGATACTGACCACCTTCAGCAACATTCCTTCACTGACCACACGACATGACAGCAAAACCGGTCTCACTAGCGAACGAACCGTCACTCCCCCCCGACACGATCGAGTTCGCACACCGCATGTTCGACGCAGCCCGCTCCGGAGATGAGCCCCTCCTCATCCAAGCCATCGATGCAGGTCTCCCTGTAAATCTCACCAACTCCCAGGGTGCGTACCAATACTCGATCAGATCACGGCGATGACAGTGACATCGACATGGCACGATTCGATCATGTATCGCGAATCGATCCGATCCTGACACATAGGAAACACGCTCCTCATGCTCGCAGCCTACGCAGGCCACACGTCCCTCACACGCGCCCTCCTCGCACGTAATGCAGACCCGAACCGTCTTAACGACCGCAGACAATCCATTATTGCAGGCGCCGTGTTCAAAGCCTACGACGAGATCGTCCGTGCACTCGTCGCCGCGGGTGCCGATCCCAGACTCGGATCACCCACGGCGATTGAGACGGCGCACATGTTTGGACGCAAGGACTTGTTAGAGATGTTGGGTGCCAAAGAAGGCGAAGTCGGTGCTGACGTGCCTACGCCGCCTAGCGCTCTCCTTAGAGCTGCACCGCAGTCGTGATCAGAAGAGTCAAGCACTATGAGGCAGGTGATCAGGATCCAAAGCAGTAGTAGACGTCGCCTTGGACCTTTGTACGCTTCCCAAACAAAACCAGATCAGACCTTTCAAAAACGAAAAGAAAACATCGTTCGACATACACACCGAGTAACGTACTATATTCCCAGCGTCGCGCAAGTCTATACCGCGCCCATCTCCTTTCCAAGCACCCTCAAACACTCCTTTGCCAAAGCCCTTGCATTCACCTCTATCACTTTCCCATCGCCCTCTGGCGCACCGATACGACCTCGTGCACCCTTATTCTCACCCTGATCTTGACTGCCCACCGACGAGCTTCCTGCCGATACCCACGCAGCGGGGGTCTTCCGCGGTATCGACACAATCTCACACAACACTGAATAGAAATAAAACAAATGTGCAACCGATGACCGTCTTACAACGTCCGTGATGAGCACAGACGGGGGTAGGCCCGGATCGACAGCTAATCACCAAATACGTGATACGAGTCAGTGGACCGAAACCAGCTAGCCATGGAGAAAATACGTACCAGGCGGCGATACGCTATTTGCTGATGGTGCATCGGACAACGCAGCCCAGAGCGTCCCAGTCCACAGTCGTAGATCCAATAGTTTGTGCAACACGTACAGCAGCTCGTCTTCACGCACCCTAGACAAGTCCAATTAACCATTAATGGCCATCCTCGTAAACAGTCGTACTCGCCTCGGGAAAGGTAAACTACCCCGAAGTGCCTCATCCGCAATATACCCTACCATAGCCGTCTTGCATCGATCCAGCAACGACGGTAGAC
The DNA here is from genome assembly GCA_038089195.1 of Brasilioporus rufonigricans. Lineage (NCBI taxonomy): Eukaryota > Fungi > Basidiomycota > Agaricomycetes > Boletales > Boletaceae > Brasilioporus > Brasilioporus rufonigricans. The sequence goes on from JBBPKJ010000286.1 coordinate 22,092, forward strand.
ACAACGCAGCCACCCTCCGCCTCGATGTTTCCTGGTCTGCAATTGGGAAACATCATCAATGACAGCAATCAAGGAAAAGCCATCACGCACCGTTCGTCACGTTGGAACAAATCAAAAACAGCAAATCAAAACACCAGTACGCGAAACGCTCCCTCGGAGCCACCTCTTCCGTCGCCGTACTCCCTATACTCTCCAAGTCCAACTTTTCAAACTCTTCCCGCGATTTGTGCGACGAGCCCACGTTACCCCAGTCCCCCAGTCCTGGCGAGTGCAAACAGGCGGCGTGAAAGGGGAATTTGTACAATTGGCTGCCTTGATGCAGGATCTTGGCTAGTTGACCAACGAGGTAGTCTGGAACCCGTGGACCACCTAGATGAGGGACGAGGTCGATCTCAAGCGAGCTGATAAGCGCGAGGTCAAAGTTTTCTTCCGCCTCTTGTTCCTCTAGGCTAAACGTCTCCACTGCGGAGCTGCAATAAAGCACTCAGTCGAAAATCGAGTCGACATCACTCAACCACAGGCCACGTACCAATCCGCAAGAATACCACCCCGGAAACCTTCGATAATCTGCCTCCAGATCGCCTCGACGCGCGTGTTTGATATCGCTAGCGAACAATCTCGAAACAAGTTCGGCTACACGCAGAAAATAAAGCAACGCACCCTCTCCGAGCCTCAACATCGCCGTGAAGCTTTCCGTCACGACACGCAAAAAACACGTCGTCGCCGTCTTCCACAATGGCGCGTCCTTGCCAAACTTGGATGGTGCTGGACATTCGTACTTCAGCTTGATCGGAATCCCATAAACCTAACACGATGAACAACATGGATGAAGATCTGCTTGGCAACGATGCGTTGGCGCGCTTACCGAGAGAACGGCCTCAAGCGTCCCGTCTTCATATATCTCGGCGTAATCTTTGAACCGCAGATACAACTCGACGAGCGTCGGCATCGTCTTTTTCGTCAGCCCAATATACGTGATATGCTTATGCGTAGACGTCGGCGCAGGCACGATTGAGGTTTCGGGACCAGACGCGAGTGTAGCGTGGATGTGGAATCCCGCGAGAAATGCTAGCGAGCTGAATTCGGCGAGGTCGCGTATGATCAGCGAGGGTACGCCGGACTCCGCGAGTTCGATGGCTTGGACAATGTCGATGACAGATGCCTGGTGGTATCCCATGAGTATGAGGCAGTGGTGACACCGTCGATCACTCCCTCACCTGCACCGGCGTCAGCACGTCCACGTCTTGCCTGTAATCCGGAGAGTTGGGGTATGTGAGGACACCTATCGTCGCACGTCGGATGTCACGAACGAATCCAGGGCATTGGCAAGTAGGACTCACCTTTCAAAATCTCCATGAGACGTGTCAACCGCACCAACGGCCACTCCGAGCGCATATACTGCCAATTTATCCGCCGCATGGTTCGAACGACCTCAAGAAACGCCACCAGGCTTTCTTGCGTAAACGCGCGGTGCGAACTGGCCACATCGTTGGCTCTACGGCCCTGCAACACCGCGCCCCCGATATCGTTCCAAGCCTGCCACGCACACTCCAACGACCCTGCAACGCGGGACTGCATGACTTCGTCAGTGGCCTCAGCCAGCGACCCGATCGCCTTGTCAAGGCACTGCAAAGCGGGGGTACTGAGTGATCGTCGGTCCAGAAGCACCGTATTTTGAATATGCGCCACAAAGACCTTCCAAGCATCCGAGAACGTGGTCAGGTGCATGATCTTGGACACGACAAACTCTTTGATGATCGACCCGATAGATTGCAATGCCAGACTTTTCGATTCGTCCCAAGCCTGATCCGGCGTCGGTCCTGACACATGTGCCAAAGACGGACCCGCGCTCTCGGGGGGAATTCGTTGTGTCTCGACCGAGATCGCATCCAACAACGGGAATGTGATCTTCCACATACAATCGTTCCACGTGTCGAGACTGAGCGTTGCGCCATAGAGCTGCATGGCGCGAAACAATGTCTGAATGGCACCGACGCGGACCTCGGGACGGGCATCGGTACACAAACCAAGGACTTCAAGGAGGAGGAACATCCACAACGCGTTGTACTCGGGTTCTTCTTCCGCGTCCTTGCGTTTGGACTGTATTGAGTCGGAGACACTCCACAGTAGGCTCTCGGCTGCAGTGAGAGCAATGTTTGTATCCGCCTGTCGACCAAACTGACCCAGTGTACTGATGCACAGGCGAAGGTCTTCTGGAGAAAGTGATGACACTGAATCGCATACCAACTTCAAAGACTGAAAGGCGATCTTGACGAGGGCCCCGTATCCGCGTTCGTTGTTGTAGCCCAGGAGAAGCGGCTTGGGACGATGATCTTGTAACGACAACGTACTCACCGAGTCGCTGGAGGTCGTGCGAGCGAGGACGGGCAGTTTGCAGACGCTACCGAGCATTTCGAAGATGTTGCCCCATCCAACTACAAACGTGTGTCCAGATGCCTGGAGTATCTGATGGAGTGCTTCGAGCCCCATGCGACGTAGCTCAACGTTCGTGCTTGTACCAGCAGCGCCAGCTTCAGGTGCGGGCACGATCTGTTTGGAAAGGACGTCTAATACGCGGCGCTGAGCCATCACCTGGATATCCCCGGAGCCCGATAGATTGCGAGGAACGACGACCAATATCTCATCGAGGACGCGAGCAGCTTGGACACGAATGGCTTGTGGTGCAGAGGGTAGGCTTATGACGGACAGTAGATGCCCGGTGGTAGTGTTCCAAGCGACTTCCGGAGCTCTGTAAACGAGTCGATGAATGTTGAGCATGGCCACTGTACCCAATCTTTCCACTCCGAAGTCGCCGGAGCGCTTCAAAACAACAAGCCATGATGAGCTCGACACTCCCGAACATACGCAAACCAAACTCACCAAGGTTTTCGGTAAATGGATACCACTAACACGCCTCCGATGGAGGAGGTCGTTTCGAGGAGAAAGAGTAGCTGAAGAAACAGAAGCAAGTTCATCGGTGCTTTCCGCCTCGCCAAGCGTCTCCGTCGCATCAGATTGCATCCCAATCATCTCCGAGCTTAGTTTACACAATGCATGCACGAAATGTTCAAAGGCAGAGTCTTCCAAATTCTTGGAAGCCTCAAAGAGGCGTTGAAGCGCGAGCTGAACGTTGTCTGGGTCAATGTCTGCCAAAAGCGGATGTCGTACAGGTTGCGGCGGGTGCGCTGATTTCGCTGCTTCAGATGCGCCTCCTGTCGAGGCTGCAGAAACCGACCGGCTCGGCGTGTGAGGACCACTGGCAAACGTACTTCCCCTTCTTGCAGGAGAAGATTGCGAACCTTTCATCGTGAGAACATAGTCCGCGTTTTGAAGCGCCTCCATGATGCTGTACCAGCCCTCTCCAAGGCTGCCCGCGAGGAAGAGAGCACTTGATACCAACACCTTCAAGCAGACGAGGTTTCGCTCTGATAACCCTGGCGGTTGCACAGGCGCAGTTAGTCCCAAGTTCTCCGTAATCGATACTCCCGAACGAGGCGTCGCAGGCTCGATATACGACTCCAAGCTTGCGACAACGCGGGATGGAATGGCAAACTTTGCGAGGCTTGTGAGGAATGCGTCCCGGGGCGTTGCTAATGCAAGCATCCCGGCAACATTTGTCATCGCTTGATAGCTGGTAAGGACATCCACAAACAGCTCGTCGGAGAGGTTGGTCGAAATGATGAACGATAAGGCGGCTAGCAGTGCTGGCCAGCCATTATCCACCATCGAGCAAACGATGCGAAGGTGTCGCGTTGTGGGTTCATCGGGGGGTAAAGTAGCCAGATCGAGGGCTGGAGGGGCACGGATAACAGGATCTCCAGCTGCACGCGGGCGTTGTAACATGATGGATGTGTAAAGGGGCCCTGTGAAAGAGGCGAAGCCTTCACACAATGAGACGATGCATTGCACTCCAAGAAGATAGACATAGGACTCTGGTATTGGAGGAGAGTCGGCTTTGTCTAGTTGATCTATACTATAGCGCTATTCATCTCGGTATAACACGTAGAATGCAACGAGGACGTACCATTGTAGCTTCATCGCTGAAGTTTGTACGTTCAAACCCGCTCCAGCGCCAATCATTCCAACAACCCCAGAAACAGTCGCACTTGCTGCGGTGGCAGCCGCGTTCGCTACCATCCCTGCTACCCCTCCCACATCGAGGCCATAACTCGAACCACTTTCAGGATGCGAGGGTGTCCCAACGCCCATCATTTGAGAGCTCACTCCAAGTAAAGCGGGCTTCTCGGTAACCAAGCGTTTCAACGAGCTGATCAGCGACGAAAAGACTTTGGAACCAGACTCTTCAGCGTCATAGCGGTCCCAGATATTGCGAATTAACTCCGCGTCACTGCAAAGACTATGAGATCCATTCGTCAACCAGAACGAATTCTAGATAGCTGGATTAGACCATACCCTCGCATGATTTCCATGGCAAGGACCCGTGTCCAAATGGGGCGAGAACTAGAGTGCTCAGTCAAAATCGAGTCGGCATCGTCGGATATCATTCTAATCAACAGCATGAGAAACACCTCCGCTTCTGTCTTCAACTCGAATGAGAATTGTTTCAAAAGCAAGAACACAACACGGGTGCATCGGAGCGTCAAAGGGAATACAGCCCTGTCTGATAACGACTTGAGCAACATTGGGCAAAGGTGGTGTCTGAGGAGCATCAAAAGTTGTTCGTGCTGTGGTGTGGTCAAGAATGAACGTTATATAAAGCGGCGACAAAGGTACCTTTCGGAACAGTTCGTGGTAATTTGTGAGAACGCTCTCGATGAGTTCTAGCGCGAACGTCTTATGTAAATACTCGAGATTGAGGAAGTGAGGTTTCTCCGAATTGGCAAGTAAACACAAATCTTCGAAGACAGCATACGTGTCTCTCGCGAAAGGGCCCAGGGCGGCCGTAGTTCCGTCAGGAAGTGTCACATCTCCAAGTAGCTTTGGATCTACTGAATTTTGCCTGTCTTCTTCGACCATCTTGTCGACGATAAACATTACCAGTTGTCGAAGCGTAGCAGCAGCAGTAGACGACACGACTGCAATCCGAGAATCTTGCAACTTGAAGCACAAAAGTAGCGCCTGCATCCCGTGTTAGAGTTTTTTCATACCTAAGCCTCAATACGTACCTCAGCCAGCAACGCTCCGTGAACAGAGGGAAAGTTTGTTATAAGTGAGACAAGGGTCTGTAGAATACGAAGCTGGATATCAACGCCCTGACTCATGGCATCGCTCATGGTGTTGATGATCACATGCACAGCGGATTGTGGGACTGCTTTGAGTGCAATGAGTCGCTGAAGCGACCCCAGAGAAATCGCGACGACTTTTGCATTCTTGGTAGCGCATCCCATAAACACCGGTCGAAGGAGATCATCGGACTGTGCGCCGTCTTTCGCGGATAAGAACAAACGCAACGAGGACGAAGACACGAGGAACACGAACCCACCAGATGCAAGTGAAGCTGTGGCCTGTTCTGGGGAAGACCTGAGGATCGCAAGCGACTTTTCCGCGGCCTGTACGAGCGTGAGCAAGCCCACTGGGGTTAGAGACACCGAGATTCGTCTGACCTCGCGTATTTCTGGGTGTTTTCTCCTGGACTCGCTGGCCAAAGACTACGGTGGTGTGTTGCGTCAGTGACACTTGATGCATATGCCAAACGCGTCAAAGCGGCCCACACCTGCAACTCGGTCACTAGAAATGCTAGCGAGCTCATTTTTGCTTCAACACGTCCCTTGAGTCCTTCCTGTCGTTTATAATAGTGTTAGAGGAGAAAAAGACGTTGTCCAGTGTCGTGAGGGTCGTTTTAGGGCAAGTACCAAGCAGCAGCGACGACTCAAGCGGATGAGGTGTTCATGACACGGGACAAATCATGCTTACATAAACAGAAGTGATCTATGATACTTGGTATTGCTGTACATACCCTAAGTTATCGTAGACGATAAAGTGCAAGTAATAAGGAGAGGGTCAAGGATATACAGCGTGCGGTCACGCGGACCAGATGTCTACGCCCTAATATAAGACAGAACTCAGAGACTATTAGCTTCATGACGGTTTCGGAATTTCTGGAACCTGGGAACGTGGTCAAAGTCTATGAGATTGTAGTGTTGACCAGGGACGTCTGTGTACGTTGGCTTTCTACAGCTAAATAGTGTCCACGGCTTAAGCTGCTCACTCAACCAGTCTTCCTTTGATCCATGAGGGGAATGGCGTAGAACACATCGACGACAGCTGCGAGGGCCAAGGAGTCGAGTATTGAGCAATGACTTTGACGACACAGCTATGGTAAGACTCACAAATTGAGCCGCTTGGCTTGTACTCTTTGCCGCGCTCTGCAAGCGATCTAGCAAATCCGACCCATTGGTTGAGTTTCTCGAGCGTGAATTGTAGGTCGACAAGCCGCTCAGGGGGAGACAACTCCAAGATAGTGGCCAGGCGCTAGATGGTGGGCATCTTGCTTCGATACTAGGACAGGTTGAGCATACCCCCCGTCCAGTCGACCTCGTACACATCGTCAGCGATATACGGGAGAATATCGATGAGGAACGTGAATTTACAGCGGTTTTCAAAACGGTGTGGAAAATCGATCGAGACTTTGAGGTGGCTGTGGAATGACCCCAGGTGTATCTGAGTGATCACATGCAGGCCCTAGTGAAAAACACATTGGACTGCCTTCCAGCTCCTCACCTCCAGCCATGTCATTGTCCACACCAGAATTCCATGAACAAAGGGCTTTTGCACATGGCAACACTGTCCCTGCAATGAGTGACCATACTGACAACAGGACATACAGTGATCTACTGGCAGTTGTGTCAGCAAATTTTGAGTGGCTCTCAAACCTTTGCCATGACAATTTTACTAGATCAGACAGTACACATACCACCCCATTCAATTAAACTGTCTCTGAAAAAAAAAAAAAAACAGGCTAGATCCATCATGTTGTGATGCTTGTAATGACCAACTCTTAGTTTGAGGCCTTATCATGTCACCACTGTCAGTTGCATCAGCACGAAAATGGTATATCAAGTGCTTATGTAACAATCTATGGAATCAATACATGCAGATTAGTTGCCTTGCTCCACACTGCTCTCACTCTCACTCCCATCCTCATGGAATTCATCACCATCATTGCCATCATTTTCATCATCTCTTCTGCCTTCCACCATGCTATTGAAGACAGGTCTGGGTAATGGACCCTCAAGCTTCCCAAGAGTTGGTCATTTCCAATGTACTTGCTGTCCTTCAGCCTTTGCTGAGTCTTTTTCTACCATCCATGCTGCAAGTGCCTCTTGGTGAGTATGTTGTTGAGTTCTATTTCTTTCAACCTGTGATTCCTCTGCCTGTTTCCAGCTTGCCATTGCTTCTGTCCACATATCTTTCTCTTTCCTGCATTCTTCCCATGCATGTTCTTCTTTGACTGCTGCCCTCTTGTTTTTGACAACATGGTGATAAAAATCAATGCTGGTTAGGTATTTTGATAATCCATCCTTCATCAACTTTTCTTTCTTTATCTTTCCATTCCATTCCTTCTCCTCTTGTGCTGCAAGCTGACCTTTCATTCTATTGTAGTATAGTGACTAAAGTACCATGGCTGACTGTGCTTGGAATAAATTGGCCTTTGTTGCATCCTCATGGGCATATGACTGACAGAGTACATCCTGGTAGGCTTCCTCCATTTTACTTTCTGGCACTTGATCTAATAGGCTATGTCTTTGCTTGTGAGTTGGGCTTACTGGAGCCAACACAAAATCTGGAAGATTATTGTTGGATGTGACTTGGGTATTCTTGACAAGAAATGCAGCTGATATTGTTGCCAGGATATTGCAAGCAATCTTGGCAATTGCTTGGGATGATTGAACATGTAGTTCAGATTCATCAGAGAAAGTGGATAGAATATGCTGTGAAGAACCTGCAATAGACCCAGATAACTGGAAAGTGCTAGCATTAAGTGATTTTCTCAATTGGTGCTGATGAATTGCCATTGAAATGGCTTTGACAGGACTTGGTTGAGGTAGTGGCATGTGTCTGTTGACAGATGTTTCCAGACTTGGTGCCATCTTATCCTTTGTTACAATACTAGAGTTTAGAGGCCACACTCCTGTAGCCTTGAATGCTGATTGGATTGTTTCAGCAGTAAGTGCTCAACAATGAGCATGGAGATATATGAAGATAAAGTTTGTTTTATTGATTTTCTGTCCTGTTTTGGCTTCAAACTTGTCTCATTCTTATGTCCAGTATTGCTTTAGAGGTTCAAATACAACAACATCAAGGCCTTGATAGATGTGGGTAGTATTACAGTTATTCACCTTCAATCAGGTCTCTTCCTCGTTGCCTTTTGTTATGAGCATTCTTTCCTTTTTGTTTATGACTCCTTATATTTTCTTATTATCTTCTTCTCAAATGACATTATGGTCTATTCTTTCAATTGATTATCTTATCCAAGGACTATCCCTCCTATAATATTTCTCTTATAACATTGCATGTTCTGATCTCCTCATTGTTGCTAAGCACTTATCTTACAGGTTCAATTCCTGTGTTCTCACTTAGTCAACTCCTCTTACTTCTTCCTGGTCCATGTGGTGACAGCGCCTCTGTTAATTTGCCATATTTCCATATGATTCCACTCTTGCTCTGAAGTCCTGTACATGTATGTATATAACCTAGCTAAAGATCCCCTTGTATCTTTAGCTAGTTCTATGTTTATCTAATGCACTACTTTGCTCACTCTGCATGATAATCACTTGCCCTCTGCTCTCTAGATGTTGTGTCTCTTTGTGAGTACCTCCTAGAGTCCAGAAACTATTGTCTTGAGCATAAGAAGTGCTCTCAATGTTACAAAAGAACTAGCTTGTCCCTCTGACTCTCTCTCTGAAGTGTCAGTCATCATACAGTGATCTTGGAAACCCTTTCCATGTTGACCTTGATTGTGGTATGTAAAGCATACTGCCAGACAGTGTGGGAATTTCACTTAGCTTTGGTAGAGTTATAAATAGTACATACTCTTGGCTACAAGAATGCCCCCTATGTCACATGATTTGGATCAAAGGCTGTGCAGATATAGCCAAAGTAAAACAGCAATACCATAGAAAGGGTTTTTTCACTTTTGAACTGATGACTAGGATCTCACCCAAATCATAGAATACTAGCCATTTTTTGTTGGTGCAAACAAATATATATATATTAGTTGTATGTCTGAGTTAAAAAAAGTTCCCACACTTCTTGATTTTCAATCACCACCATGGTCAAATCTCTTTTTCTTGCTCAACAAGGTACTATTCTTTTATTGTTTGATTCTGGCCATTCTTGTGAAGCCATTGCCAAGCAAACTA
>JBBPKJ010000287.1:0-31372 GCA_038089195.1 Brasilioporus rufonigricans
CGAATTCATGCGACCCCTCGTTCCCGTCAACCATGCAGAGCATCCTCCCCAGCTCTCGTACGCGCGCACTCTGCGCCTCGTTGCGCACCTTTACCACCTCTGCCGCGAGGTCGCAGGCAGTGCCGACGGAGAAACCCACCCTGATGAAAGAGTTCAAGATCTACCGCTGGGTAAGCCCCGCCCTGTCAGCTCGTACGCTCACGTTCACACCCGCCACCAGAATCCGGACGAGCCTGAAACGAAGCCCACCCTCCAGTCCTACACCATCGACCTCAACCAAACAGGTCCAATGGCACGTGCCTCTTTCGTTTCCGCGCTCGTCCTCTGACGTCTTCGCTTCCACAGGTCCTCGATGCGCTCATCAAGATCAAGAACGAGCTCGACCCTACCCTCACCTTCCGTCGCTCTTGCAGAGAAGGTATCTGCGGGTCTTGCGCCATGAACGTCGACGGTCAAAACACCCTCGCCTGTCTCTGCCGCATCGACAGGAACGCGAGCAAGGACAGCAAGATTTACCCCCTTCCACACAGTTCGTAGCTCCCTTTCACACGCAACATCCCCTCACGGGTGTCCTTCCTAGTGTACATCGTCAAGGACCTCGTTCCTGACCTCACCCTCTTTTACAAGCAATACAAATCCATCAAACCATACCTCCAAAACGACAACCCGCCTGAAAAGGGCGAATTCTTGCAGTCGCCAGAGGACCGCAAGAAACTAGACGGTCTCTACGAGTGCATCCTTTGCGCCTGTTGTTCGACCAGTTGCCCCTCTTATTGGTGGAACCAGGACGAGTATCTCGGACCCGCGACGTTGATGCAGGCCTATCGTTGGATTGCCGATTCGAGGGTAGGTCGCATATTGTGATAGCATTTGCGCGTAACCGACGCGATGGCAACGTGAAAATAGGACGCATATGGGGCGCAGAGAAAGGAAGTACTCCAGAACGAGATGAGCATGTACAGGTGCCATACCATCTTCAATTGTGCGACGTTTTGCGTTTCTGCACGATCCATTTACTCATGGACTTTTCAGGCTCGCGTACGTGCCCCAAGGGCTTGAACCCTGCTGCAGCTATTGCCAAGATCAAGCTCGAACTCGCTGCCGATTAGGACGTCCGCCTCTCGTGTGGGTCAGTGGGTTGGCTGCATCGCGACTGGGTCACTCGTTTCGTGTCGTCGTTTTACCGCAGTTTATTCGTGTTCACCTACTGGATGCAATGGGAACTGGACGTCTAGTCCATGTGTGTATTTTTGTGCGCGGGACCGGTTACAGCCGATGCGTGAGGTTCTTTCCCAACGTTTGGCAATGTCACAGACTACGTTCATAGAACGCCCAGATACCAAGTATACCTTTACGTCGAGCATATCCTCCAACCACAACCATCATGGCGACGTTTGGAAAGTCGACGTTCAACGCCGCCTCTTACGCCGCGTTTCGACCGACATACCCACGTGCGCTCTTTGACCATATCTTTCACTTTCACGCGGCGGGCGCGCCAAGTGGAGGTCGCTGGGACATGGCTGTCGATCTTGGGTGTGGGACGGGTATGTCACTTTACTTCTTCCCCACTCGGAATGGGGAAACTGATTCGGCAATCAGGCCAAGCGACCATCGAGCTCACCCCTTTCAAAAAGGTCATCGGCGTCGATCCGAGCGCGGCGATGGTCGACGCCGCACAGCCCGCCGCCCTCAACGCGTCCGAGTCCCAGCCTCCCGATGCCGAGGCATCCCAGGCTGGTCGCATCACGTACGTACAGTCACCCGCGGAGAGGTTGGCGTTTTTGGAGGACGGGAGCGTGGACATGATGATCTCTGGTACGTATACGTCTTTCGTTTCTCTCTCAGAGGCAGGTCGGTGGACTCATACGCCCCCCGCCGTGTTGGCACGACAGCACAGGCCGGCCACTGGTTCGATTGGTCGCGCATGTGGCCAGAGGCTGCGCGGGTACTGCGCAAAGACGGGACGGTCGCGATCTGGGTAAGTCACTTGGACACCGCCCTCTCTCGCCATGCCGATCCTGAGCGCCCCGGGGCTCCCACTAGAACTACTCCGAGCTCCGATTTCCCAGATACCCCACCCTGACGCCTCTGCTGTCCCACTTTTTCCAAGGCAAGGATCCAAAGACGTCCATCGGGCCGTATTGGCAGCAACCCGGGCGCTCGATCCTCGACGGGCATCTCGTCGCTATCCCAGACGCCCGTGATGTCGTCCCAGGCGCGTTCAAGGATGTGAAGCGGTCTTATTTCACAGGTACGTCTACGCGTGCCCACTCTGCCCCTTGACGCGCCTCTTTTTACCCTTTTTCGCTAGGCCCGTACTACCCACACCTGCCTTCGCCCCAACCCATCTTGATGCGAAAGTGCATGACGTGGCACGATGTATACGGGTACTTGCGTACCGCGAGCGCGTTGCATACCTTTCTCGAGCGGCATCCAGAGGACGCGGTGTGCCCCGAGGGCGACCTTGGGATGCGATTTTGGATGGCGTTGATGCACGCAGCGGAGGCGCAGGATGGGGTGGCAGTTACGCCGGAGGAGGAGGTCGAGATCGAGTGGCCATTGGCGTTGATATTGGCGACCAGGGCGTAGGAGTCGGTGTCGTAGGAACCTTTTCGTGTTCCTCTTGTGTGTACATTGCCTGGTGCCGGCGTTGATACTGGTACTAAAGGGTGTGTGAGCGTCAGTATCGCAAGTGAATTTTCCTCTTTCCTTCTGTTGTATATCGGAGTAGTCATTAATCATTGCTAGAACACGTAGGGAATGTTTGAACACTCATATCGTACATGGACGGGTCTGTAATGATAGTCCCTAGACCACGCAGTTGGCAAGTGGATAGAGTACTGTACTTCCCACGACATTGTAGTATCTTCTAGCAGACTGTAGTAAAGCACCGCCAACAACCCTCTTTCCCTTCGTTGGATGACACCCGGAATTATGCATCTTTGGTCGTGCAACTGTCGCGCTCAACCTCGTCCACTAATACCTCTTCTCGCCAAAATTCGTCGACTCGTGACATGAGAGCCTGGAAGGTCCAATCTACAGGTTGTTTTGATGGAGGGACTCACGCAAGAGGATCCGTGGACGCCTTCTGGAGATGGTCAGTACTAAACAGTCTCTGGATGCTTATCCATGCCACTTCATAGGTTGTGTCAGTACGCTGCTCGGGTGACAAGCGATACCTTGCTATCAAACACCACTCACTGGGAACACCTCGACTGGCCTTTCGGAGGTTCGAATAACGTTTAGATGAGCAACTTACAATGCGATTCTACACGTCATCGAAAGAGTTTACTCCACAATTGGATTCGGAAGAGTGGAGGTACAATTCCACGGTGTTTGCTCGCAAGGCCCATGGAAGGTCCGTGTCTCGTACGCTGGGTTGAAATCTGCTCTTATTTTGTTTTAGAACCTGTTTTCCACTGATTGCAATTCCAGACTACACGCGGCAAAGAACGATGATGGTCTTACAGTGGCGGCTGACAAGGAGGGATCGAGTGTTAGCCGCTCTTGCGCTTTTAAGCCAATCCATGGCGCAGTTCTCAACCGTTTTGAAGCAATTTTGTTGTGTCAGGTCGTTGGGGAATGTCGCCCGACAACATCGCCAATGTGCCCGCTACCCCTCGGCGTATGACGCCCATGAAAGCACTATCGAGTCTCTTCAGGACACCAGCGCATCCTCGCACACCCGCCATGGTTAGCCGCGGCAACAAGCGCGCCCGCGCTCGAACCTCGTCCTTGTCCTCCACCCCGTCGACGCCGAGTATCCCGTCGCTACCTGCCGTCGTTCTCCAGACATACTCGGTCTCCACCGACAGCATCGTCCTCACCGCGCTGCAGTCTGCACCGTTTTGCTGCCATGAGGATCTCTTGACGATGTCGCGTACACAGCTCGAAGCCGTTGTGCATGCGCTTAACGCGCGCCTGCCGCGTCGTATGCGGATCGGCCCGGAAGACAGCTTTTGGCAAGATGAGGACGAGGACTGCATTGGAGACGGTGACGACGACGACGACGACGACGGAGTATCGAGGATGAGCGAAGCGGAGATGAGGGTTCGTATCGAGGAATTGGTTGGCATTCGTGCCGTCGTGGGCAAGAACCGTGTTTCCAGATCAGGCCTGGGCTTGGGCACACGCAGTGGCGTTCCGTCTGCACCCAAGGCAGTGCGGACACGGGACGCGGCATGGAGGCCATGTGAGAGGACCCCTTGGGAGATGGAGGTGGACGCCGCTGAGGACCGCTCCGACGACTTGGGCACCATGATCGAGGACGCTATTATGGGATCTAGTCCTCTGGCTGGCCGCACCAAGTCTGGCTTGCACGTGCATGGACGAGGCAACACGTTACCGCGTCTCGCCATCTTACAAGAAGAGAATGAAGGGGGCGAATCGAAAGAGGACGACGCTAGTGACGACGAAAATCGTCCATCCAAGAGACAGCGAGTATCGCTGGGAAGTGTCACCCGGGATTCTGAAGGAGGACCACAGGTCGTCGAGGGGAACAGGGATTCCAAACTCATAGAGAATATGGATCTGTCTGGTTCTCCCTTGATGGCCAGGGACGACGACACAACCTCAGAGGATCTCATTGAACGCAACGAAACAGTGGTCACGACCACAATAGACCGTGACGGTGCCACAACGACGCTAGAGGAAGCCGTGAAAGCTCCCCTGCAGCGTAGAAGCGCTCGCATCAAAGAAATTGCTCTGCGACGAACGTCTTCAGTTGATACAAAGAGGGCTACCTCGACCGCGAGGGATTTGAAACCGTACATTCTACGCTCCAAGACCCTTTCTTCCAGCCGCTGTTCGAGGAATATCTCGGCATTCATAGGGGGGTCCGATACGAGGAAGGACTCTGGCACACTGAAAGAGCTCACGATCCGCCTACCCTTTGCTTCCACTCCGCCCCACGAGAAGCTTGATTCGTCGGCATGGTCCGCATCACGCATCCTTCGTTCCAATTCTCAGCGCCTGTTGAATTCAAGTCAGTCCGCGAAGACGAAAGCCTCGTTGGGGCGATCCCAATCAGAAAGGTATCCCCGTGCCTCAGACCTGGCCTTTGTAACAATAAATCGACCACGATACCGCTTCACGCGACGCAAGTCGAAAGGCGCCGAGGTTGTGAATGAGAACCAGGCATCACACCCGTCGTTGTTGGCCTCCCCGGGACACGGTGCATGCCAACCACAACAGGTTGGCCAAACCGGTGCGGAACACTTGGATTGGAAACACGAGTATGAGAAGGAGAACGAAGACCCAAAGGTCCATACGAGGAACTCTACGATCAGCGACCTTCATACTCTCCCATCGGCGTTTTGCAGCCTCCTCGCACCCCGTTCCAGAGCGCCTTCTACGAGCACTGTCGCATCGACACGGGGCAACTGTGGCGACTCGCCGGTGCAAACGATTGTGAAAGAGGAGACTGTACCGACCGTGATCACAGACTCCGTGGTGAGCGACGGCACTACGGAACGTGTCTGGGAAGCACTAGGAAGAATGGCCGTGGAATCTGTGTGAGATGGATTTTGAGTAAGGATTGATAGGCGTGCGAATCTGCCCCCCGACTTTTGTTTTATGGTTTGACAGCGTTCCATGGGTTGTCCGTACAAGTATTAGCATTTTCTGTCCAGCGTTTCCTTTGAAAGCAATCTGTATTATTCCACTCTCTGGGAATTCACAAATATCAACATTTGACGTCAGGGTACAAGTTAGACCATTGTAATGAATTGGATACATCACGAACCCGCTTGCATCAACAAAGCATCATCGTATTACTGCGAAAAAAAGCGAATGTCCTGGCACATGATCGACGATGAAATGAACTGGAGCATTGTGGGTGATCTATTTTGGACACGAGTTCAATGAGCGAAGGGAGGTCACTGTTGAAGCATAATCAACGAAATGATAACTACGCATAGACAAACCGTCAAGGGAAAACCGACAATGCATCGTGATCGCTGGCACGGCGTTTACAATACCTTGAACGTGTACTCAAGACCTCCTTGTCCAACACTCATGGCAGCGCGTGCACCGCGTTTAGCAAGTCCATCTGCGATGATGTTGTACCCTCTTTCGATGTACCAAAACATGACCTTGCAGTCATGATCCCGTTCACGTTTTACCATCTCTGCATCTAATTTGAGGAAAAGGTCAAGGTTCGATGGCCGTTGACCGTTCGGCTTGCGCAAACCGTTGGCCTATGCACGAAGAGAGATTTAGTGAATGCGACAGAGACAAGATGCTGCAATAACCTTCCAGGTTGGAAGCCATTCCGTCACCCCTTTGACGACGTATTCAGAGTCTGTGGTGATGACGATCTCCGGTACATCCGACCCTTTGCGCCGCGTTCTCGAGTCGTGCGCAAAAAAACCCTCATCACAATCACCGATCCTCTTCAGGCCTTCTAGGGCAGCAAGGAGTTCGGCTCGTTGACTTGTTCGTCTACCTCCGAGATCGAGGTCGTCGTCTACTGGAATAGAGAACTGGTAGCCTTCTTTATCTTCTAATCCGAATGCGATCCCGATTCCAGACACAGCACCGGATGTCCCATTGTTTGTGCAGGCGCCGTCCGTGTATACAACGCGGTAATGGTGACATGGTCGTACCCCATCGTGGTGCTGAATGCATCTAGCAAAGAAGCGACCGCGACAGATGTAATTGCATGTCAGGATGAGTTCCGCGGTGTTGAATTGCGAAACGAGGCAGCACGGGGGTTCGAAGAGGTGATCGACGTTTTTGCGCTGGCAGTCCATCAGACTTGATATACGATTTAAAAAAGAGCTTAGCGATATCTGAAAGAAGGGGGAAATGGAAAGAGAGAACGCCAGCACGCCATTGCAAGTCCTCAGTCTTTTATATAGAAGAGATATTCGTCGACACACGAAGATCTATCAAGGAAGTTCAGTCACTCATGCTGTCACGTGCCATGACATTCACCCCCGGATTTGCCAGTACCTTCGCGGTCTGTGCACCCGTGGTCTGGCGACAACGGACGCTCGTCTTCCCCTCTATGGTTGCGGGCATATTTCCCTTCCTTTACAGTATCGTGAACACAATAGCAAGTCACGTCAGTTTTACTGACACGCTGGAGTGCTTTTGTCGGTGCCTTTTCAATGCAGCGAAATTAGATCTTAGTCAAACTTGAGTCTCACAAGTTTGTGAGTGCCTCATACCTGGCCGTTCAGATTTCTCGCTGCTAAGATCGCCTCGACTGCCGCAGATCGAAAAGTTCCACTTCATGATGCATCGGTTACTCTGCGTAGAGGAAATCCTTCTCGAGATCTTTGATCACTGCGCCAACCGTAGCCCCAATCTGTACCCGGGTAATAAGACCCTCGTTGCACTTGCAAGGACATGCAAAACGTTCAAAGAACCGGCACTAGACGTACTTTGGGCTGAAATACGAGATCTGATGCCTCTGGTGTGATGTATACCCGAAGTATCATATGAAAACTCGGACGGTGTAAGACAATCCAGGTTGCTGAATGTTCAATAGATGATAACCGAGCTGTGTACAGGAATGCTCATTGACAAGACCCCTCGAGGAGGCTGATTGGATCATTATCTTCGGTTTTACACGTCGCGTCCGCGTCGGTCGTCTAGCTAGTGACTGCGGTTTGTCCGCGGAATGTATCGAAGAGCTCTCCAGGCCCCCAGCCTCGATTCCGTCCCTCTTCCCGAAGCTTTGCAACCTAGACCTTTATAGCCCAGAAGAAAAATATGGTTCTTTCCTGCAACACTTCGCTGGTCCCAGATTGACAGTTCTCAGCTTTGCATTCACACCAGACTTTGGAGACGCTATCAACGCTTTTGGAGAGGGGTGTCCCAACATAACGACCTTCAAATACCATCCACGCTCTACTGAGCCGACTAACAGGGTCTTGAATCTCATATGTCAATGGCCAGAGCTCCGCTCCGTGTGTTGCAGAGATGTCGAGTTAAACTCTGCGGCTGTCATACATCTCTCCCACGTGCCTGATCTAAATTTTCTCCAGTTCGACCTGTGCGATGCGGCAGTCGACCATATTCAGTCCAATCGCTCTGCATTAATCTTCCCGGCACTCGTTCGTTACTATCTTTATGCCCAGTATTCGACTACTCTTTGGAGGTTCTTCCGTCATCTCTGCCTTCCGTCCATTGAAGAATTCCTTGTTTGGTTACGTCATCGTCCAACAAAGCCGGAGCTCAAGTCACTTCTTGCTGTCCTCGCAGATGTTTGCAATCATAAATCTCTGATTAGCATCTCGTTCACACCGTACTCCCTGTTCTATCCGGATCTGCGTCCATACCATATCGACATTCACCACCTCCGTCCCTTGACTGTC
Source organism: Brasilioporus rufonigricans (assembly GCA_038089195.1). Lineage (NCBI taxonomy): Eukaryota > Fungi > Basidiomycota > Agaricomycetes > Boletales > Boletaceae > Brasilioporus > Brasilioporus rufonigricans. The sequence continues at coordinate 8,325 of JBBPKJ010000287.1, forward strand.
TTTGCGAACATTCAAACCATAAAGCTCAAGGTCCCCTGTGGCGTGGCTTTGGACGAACAACAATTACTCCAATTGACATCTTCGTGGCCCCATTTACAAGTCTTTATCGTGGGCGAGAACGAAGGTTGCCCAGAATGGAGTTCCATCACTCCAGAAGGGTTTGTGCAGTTACTGGAGCAATGTAGATCGCTCTCCCGGTTCAGCTTCCAGTTCGATACGTGTGGCTACACAGATATTCCAGAAGATCATCCTTGGCATGGCCTCGAGATGCCAGAAGATTCAGCAATCGACGTCCGCTACTCCGTCATCGAAGAAGAATCCGTCGAGGCGCTTGCCTTTTTCTTCCACGTCGCACCCTTCCCCGAGTTCAGCTTGGGATTCGCCTTGGATGAATATCGGTTCGCACAGAATGAATGGATTCCAGAAGCCTCGAAGGTGTACCACGATCGATGGGAGAGGGTCTACTTACTTGCGCACAAGCTTTGGGATGAGAAGCGGAATTCGTAATATTCCTCTGGAGACTCGGAGAGAGCGCTGGTTCTGTTGGAATGACGAGCGCGAGCGCAACCTCGTGCCGGTATTATCCTTATGTGCTTTTCTTTCACTTACGAGCTGGCATTCATCTGCCGGAAGATATTATCATTTGTCCTTTTCACGTGTGCTTCCTTTGTCTAGCTGGCACGCACATGTACTGATATTGCCCTCCAATGTACTGTAGCGGCGTACAGGAACAAAGTTGAGCTGTCTTACAACGACCACGCCTCTGTTGCACTGATCACTTCCTCCAGATCTATGTTTACAGCATGAGCGGCAGTACTTGCGCCATGCTTTGCCAATCGATCTGCAATGGTGTTGTATGCTCTATCGATGTGCCAAAACATGACCTTACAGCCATGCTTGCACTCTCTCTTCTCGATCTCTGCATCTAAAGTGCAGAACAAATCGAGATTCGAGGGCCGTTGGCCATTTGCCTTCCGCAGACCATTTTTCTGCATGGGAAGAGACAATGCCACGATGCATCAGTACATCGGAGTGAGCACAACATATGAAGGAAGCGTCACGAGTGCTTACCTTCCACTTTGGTAGCCACTCCGTCATCCCTTTGACGACATACTCAGAGTCTGTGATTATAATGACCCAATTACTGTCAAGGTGCTGTTCCTGTCTTTTGGAACAGTCTGACGTGCCCTCCTCGTCGTAATCACAGATCCTCTTCAGACCTTCCAGCGCAGCAAGGGGTTCGGCGCGCTGGCTTGTCCTCCTCCCTCCAGGGTCGAGCCTATCATCCACAGGGATGGAAAACTGGCAAGTGTCTTCGTCGTCCGGGTCGCCATTTCTTATCCCGAAGGCAACCCCAATGCCCGCCACTGCACCAACCCTCCCATTATTTGAGCATGCACCGTCCGTATATACGATCCGGGAAGAATGACAGATGGATTTCATATGAAAGCAGCATCTAGCGTAGAACCGGCCACCGCAGGCGCGATTGCATGTCATGACGAGCTCCTCTAACTTGAATTTGGAGGTGACGGCAGGACAAAGGGTATAAAGACGGTTAAAGTCGCGGTCAAGTGTAACTTGGTTTGACATGGTTACGAGCAGTTATCCACGAGATTAAGCTGTAGACCTGACACAAGGGCTACGCCCTGTTTTCAGCAGTCAAAGCCTTTCGATAAGAATTGAAAGTTCACCTTTATTGATTTGGATTTCACGTGATGGGCGGTTGACGATTTTGGCGTTGGAATGAATGAACCCCGCACTATTGAAACTATGAATAACCCTCGAATGATTGATTGACTGATCGCGATCGCGCGAGTGAATCACAGACGGTATGCCTAGAAACAGGTCAACTACATCACGGCGGCACCGGAGAATGCTAAAAATGTGCTTACCCCTCAACAAGGCGGGTGAACAACTGAAGGAGGGCGAGCGAACAAAGGCGGAAATATATACAAATCAAACCACATGACCGATGCTCCACAAGTTCCGGTTGACGACCATCAGCACTTCAGCACTTGCGCCCAGCAGTAAAATACTGTTTTCGAGGGTGTGACCCACAAGAAGGACACAGGTGACATCGGTAATCATCAGTGGCATCTGCCAAACTCGTTAACAAGTAGCACGAATGGATCGACGAAGACAGCCCCTCGGTACTATGAAACCTTGGTGTCCTTCCATTAGTCCAGTCGGACGCAATATGATGGCACGTTGCGCCAAACTCGACACGATACTATCAAAGTGCAGAGCGGAGACCAGAGGTCGACAATGGTAGATTTGGAACACGTAAGTTTCAGAACTCTGTCGTTAAGTGATAGACCACCAACGTGGAAACAGTCCGAGTGCAGCAACGCAGTCACAAGTCCGTGTTACTTACCTGGTGACGAGCTGATTCACTTACTATGACGTGCGTTCCTCGTCCACACCGTTTTACGCGTGAGTCACCATGGGTTTTCATCCTGGAAACGTGAGAGGATGGGCCATAGAGTCGTTACGAGTCCAGGGGACTCGGATGTACCGCAGCGAAACTAATCTTCATTGATATGCCTTTTAGCCAGGAACTGCGCTGTGTGTCGCTTGGTGTCCTTTTACTTGTAATGGCAGACGCAGAGTTGTTCTTCCTTTCATAACCAGCCCTACAGTATGTGGGTGAATAAAGAGGATGACTTCTTGAACGTGTGGGGCCTCTAACGTTTCACCCGCCTAAGTACCTGGCTGTCCGAACATTAACGCGATTTAGCGGCGACATTAGAAGAGTCGATTAGGATATACGAGGCGTACACGTCAATTAGACCAACCCCGAGATACAAGAGAAACCTGGTCGCCAGTTCAGTGTCAGAGTAAGCTGAAGCTCAGCCAGCCAGGCCGGCATTTCCCGAGTCAAGTCTTGTGCGACTCCGCAAAGCAACCTTTGAAGAATTTCGAACGTGGACAAGCATCTCTTGTCGAGTCATGTCTGCCATCGCGAATGGGCTGACCAGGACAGCCCCAAGTACCACGTTCGCGCCGCGTCCTTCGACCAATGTACCTCCCGCAACGCAAACATTCGAGCCCTTGGCCAAGTCCGTACTGAGCCATCGACTGCTCTACAACATATTCGCCTACTCTGCTGCTTTTTCCCTCGTTTCTACCATATTTCTGACCGGCGAGGATGATGCAAACTTTCTCTTACGATTGTTTCGACCCAGTGTATGGGCCAATGCGTCTCTAACGTGGCTTGTCGGTGTGCTCCCCATCATCGTAGTACGAAAGGTCTTCTTAACGCGTGCGTAGGTCATGGACAGAGTTGATTGTGTCTTCTAACATCTCTGTTTAGCTAAACCTGAGCCTGCCACTTCTCCGTCGAAAACAGTGGCAGCTGCGCTTGCGAAGCCAACGACGTGTCGATGGATCGCAACTTACATCATGTCCTCGCTTCTACTCTTATCACTCGAATTCATGCGTATATCGTCTCAAAATGAAGACATGCGCTTGAGCATCTTTATAAAGTCGAGGTGCGTGAAACACTGCAGTGCTCAAATGTCGCGTTCCGTAATCCCGTTTCACAGGAAACACCCATATTATCTTAACGGTCGACTCATCTTCCTCGTATTAGTGCAGCTATGGTTGTCCATCAGTTATGCGCTTCGGGATATAATGCTTGAGCGCTTCGTCTTTCGCTGGGCGAAAGCGCCACCATCTTCGATTGCAGTGGGTCTTTTGGCTGATTTCATCGAGGTTCACACTCCATGACATGAAATACCTAGCCCTTTGTACCGAGGAATCTCGCCATGCTCCTACTCACTAGCACCCTCTTCATGTTTGCGTCATTTGGAGTTTACAATATTGCATTCGGGCTGACACGACTAGCATTCTTGCCCTTGCTGCTGAGGGTACCTCTCGTGCGGTCCCTTCTCAAGCCCTTTGTCGGTCACTTTATCAGAGGCCCTTGGACGTTGACCTTGCCACTGCAACACTTATCCCTCGAGTTGCAGGCGTTCATCCTCGGATTGTCTATGATTGCCAACTGGGAGTTCGCAGAATCCTTGTTCGACGTTTACATTCCGCAGGTACGCTACCACTTCCCATATTTTTCATGCACTAAAAACTGCGCTAGCCCATCAAAGTTGCCTCCAACACCGCAGACCCCAACGTGACGCTTGTCTCGGGCATCACGTCAGGCAATCCACTATACCTCCACTTTGCCTATGCCGAGTTGCGTGATATGGTGTTGGATAGCCGATCTTCCAGTGCCTCCCGTCGGACAGCGTTGTTTTCTGATCAAAAATTCAGTCCGAGTCTCTGGAGTACTTTGGCGCGTGAATCACTGTTGCGTTTAGGCAACGACTATCAAACGTTCCTCCGTAGAGGTGCACCTGCGCCTACCGCCGCACTTGCCCCCGCCGTCCTTCCGAAAACTGTAAAACCACCTTCGACCCCACTACTACGAAAAGCGATCCTGAAAGCACCACGACAGTCCCCTATTTCAAGAGTGCTAGATACGTTTGCGTCTGATTCAGACCTTTCCAAGGCCGCCGACGCACCTGCTTCCGAGGTGTGCTCGCGAGTTGTGGAGGCACCAATTCCAGAACTCTTCCGTTCGGCATCCTCACCACCCATTGCTACTGCGACTGCGCCGACGACAACGGCAGTGGCTGCAGCTCCCCAACAGAATGTGATTAGCACATACGTTTCACGTGCAAAAGCCTACTGTCTGGATTTGGTCATCAAGAATTCGCCACTATGGTGTCGGGAAGTGGTTGCGCAGTGGGATGTGTGGTGGAATAGAGACCGCATCAACAAAGTGGCTGAAAAGTGTCTTCCGAACCGAGATCTCGATGCGCTCACTGTCGACGGTGGGTCTTGAGGTGGCATTGGACGATTGCATCGCTTACGCCAATCGGCTTTAGTGCTTGCTGGTCTTGTCTGCGCTTCGCTAACTGAGGATCGCTATGGTGTAGTTCAGCGAGATATTCCGCGCATACTCGAAGCATTCTCATCATTTTTAATTGCTCTGGAGGAGTATCATGTCGAGGTGACCAAGCTTTATGTACCCCCCACCCCAGAGGAAATCACCCAAGGAGACTCCAAGGTCCTCAGGGAGAAGGAACGTACCCGAGTGGAAGTGGCGAAAGCGACAGAAGCGATTGGTGTCGTTGCCGACGGTATGTTCTTCAAGGTTGCGTCGTCCTGCGTCTCTGACACAGCCGTTCTTGCACTCAGCGCTGAAATCAGGTATTGCCGATATCTCACGGACATTTGGAGAGAGGCTTGTTGCATTCAAGTTCCCACCCAGAATCGCCAAGAAGCTACAATCGTTTGTAGACTACGTGTGAATGGTGAACGAACGCGTTGCTGTGTTTCACCGAGTTCTAACACCAATGGGCCTGATTTCCGCGTCTGAGCCCGACCTCATGGGTACTTGGTAACATACACTTGTTTCAAGATGGGAACAGCTGCTTGTGCACCATCCCAAAAGCTGTATTAGCATCAGAGTACTGGAATGGGATGTGGATTAGAGTCGCCCAATGAAAGCGTTCAGAATGCTGTGTTTGGCCTCATTGCTCTCCGATAGGGAGAAGGCATATGCCCGATAGAAGTTAGAACACTGTTAACCTTCTTTTCGGGGGTTCTATTGGACTGTGCCAGCCTGAGGCCCGAAGATACCTCTTTTTGGTTCGATCGGTGTAATTCTTCAGCCGTTGCTAGGTTGTGCGGCTTGGGTGGCGCGGAGCGGACATTACCGTAAGTGTCCGAGACGACCCATTTGCGGGTTGGAGCAGTTCCATTTTGAGTGACCTCATTTGATAACACCCGTAATGCGTGCCTCTGATGAGTGTTCGGTACGAGAACTCGAAGTGGATACCTTCGCCTATAAAGTCATGCACAGTGGTGCCGTAGCGCACACGTCCGTTGCGCGATGACTGCTGCTCAGAGCTCCTTCCCCACAAGTAGTCGTGTCTTGCGTCGCAGGAAATTCCTAGTTAACTTGGACAGATCTGTCGTTATCGCCGCGGAAGGCAACGTAAAGGCTAATTGTAATAGCATCAACGACGTTATCGGCGACATCCTATAGGCAGATATGAATATTGATTGATACGACAAATCATTGGGGTCCGTAAAATTACGTTGGGGTTGCTCTGCGTCCCTCCCAGCGGGGTTCCCTTCTCGAGCACGCTCCCATTCATTACTACAATACAACCCAAAGTATGTCTCTCCCACAACCCACATCAGAGAAATACGCACATAGATATAAAGTAGATGTGGTTGGCCATAAGAGGGGTAAAAGGGAGGGAGGGAGGGGTATACGCTACAACTCTCATGTTCGTGAAAAGAAGGCTTTATGTAAGTTGTATGAATCGTCAACGGGCGAGGTCGTAAACGAAGGACGACAGTCGTGAGAGAAAGGGTCATAAGAAGGTAGACGACAATGCGTCCCCTCCAACGTGCTCTAGCCCCTACTCTGAGGGTACAGATGGTATACCATACTCACGTCTCTCTAACCCAACGTACTGGTAGACGCGCTCCCTACCTGGAAGGGCCGCCCGTACCCGACGCTGCATCTCACCCAACCGACCACTCGCTCTCCAGAGCTTGAGTTGGTCCCATCGTGCTCTCACCGCCATACGAAGGGCAGTACGGCGTCGTGCCAAGGATGCGCGAGAGGCATACAGTGAGACCGGTCCAGATATACTGGGCGTGAACGGCCGTTCTATGGGCACGACAATCACAACAACGCTCGAGGAAATGGACGTGAAAATAACGTACCTGGCGACGAGCTGTTATTGACGGGGAGCTTCGTGACAGGAGCAGATTTCTCTGCGGGCGTTGCACTCTTGAGGAAGCCCTTGATACATCCTGAGAACCAATAGACGTGAAGGGGAAATATACAGGCAGTGAGGATTGCAGGGCCAAACGACCCATTTGTGGCATCGTGCCGTTGAGTGACGAGGGAGACGCAAAGAACAACGTGGAGAGCAATGCGCGTCATAAAGAAGGAGACGGCAAAAAGGATGTCCGAACGAAAGCGTGGTATGATGCTTCCCAGCGCGAGCACAAATGTCGGAATCTGGGTTGGACATGGGTACAATTGGTCTTGGAACGTCGGGTACACGGCACTCACCTCCATGACAGCGAACATGGCAAAAATATGACTCCAGTGTCCTTGTATAGCATACTCAACGACGAAAATATAGACCGAGTGATGTATCCACCCAGTGAGGAGGTTGACCTTGCTGCGATAGAACAGCATGCCCACTGTTAAGTCACTAGGATAGGTTCGTCACACTGAAACAAACGAGACAGTGATCGGACCAACACGATGAGGTAGGCTTGGAAAAACCTGCCGATGCAGTCGGTAACAATGAGGGGAATGACCACATGGTTCAATTGCCCTTTGGCGGCTGCGAACTGCACAACCAGCGGGAGACTGAGGAGGGACATGACGGCGCTACTGAGAGATGTGAGAACCCATGATCGTTGCTTGATGGTCGTGGTGTAGGGAACAAGGAGGAAATAAGAGACGACCAGGAGAACGAAAGAAACCCAGAAGGCCGTCGAGGCCGCCAGCCGCGACATATTGGAGAGGAAGGTGATCATCGCGGGAGGAAAATGGCGGCGACGTGATAAGCTGTCAGGATGTTGTGTCGCACTTTAAGAGCACACGGGAAGCGAACCAACAATGGGGCTGCCATGCACGAAAAAGTCGCATTGCACGTTTCTGGCCTGTGAACTGATTCGGCTAGTCAGAGATAACTGATCTTCCCGGCTCTACCTTTACAGCGATTCTGCCATTAGAAGGGATTAAACTCAGTCAGCAACGACTAGTGATTTCTAATTGGGCCCCTCCGTCAGCGGTTACTCCAAGAGTGATAAAAAACCAGACGAACGTGGCAATGAACTGCTCGCCGGAAGGCCGGCACCGGTTTCCTGTAAAGGATCGCTCGCACGTTCCATCAGCGATTCGGGTTACCTCACGAACGTGCGCCGGCACACTTCCGTCATGATCCCTTCGCGTCCGTGAGTCAACGGACGGACCGGCAGGCGCTGATCTGCGAGTAACAATGTAACGCCATCCGAGTCGCTTGACGACTCTACCATTTGAGAGTCATGATTGGACAACGGCTAGCAAAAAAGGCAATTACTTAAGAGTAGACTACCTCGGCTAATGAAACCCCAGCTGGCAGATCCGAGCCAGTACGCTAGTAGTTGGTTCACGGGCAGTGGCGCACTGGCGGTGGCGGGGCCCTGCAAGCTTAGCTCATTCTTCCAGTAGAGTAGCTCGAGCGTTGGGTACCGCCTTTACCGCCAAGAATATTCTTAACTTGGCAGATACCCGCGCCCCATATCATTGTAAGGCAACCAACTCTCGCCATCGGAGTGCTAGGGGTGGGCCTGACACTGCACGCAGCGCTTCGCTTTATGTAACTTGCGCGCAGCTAGTGGTACTATGTAGCACTAGTCAAGGCTAGTCATTCCTCCGAGCCGTGTGTGTTCCGAGGAGACGATGCGTTTGCAGAACAAAGGAACCCTAATCTGGTACTACACACTGCTCCAGCTACCCATGACATCAGTTACCGACATTTCTGGTATCGATATACAGTGTACGCTGTGAACCAAGGAGCTCAGTGCCATCAGTCATGTTTTGGTGAGTCGCCATCTCAACCGCCTTGTCGCTGAGGAGCACGTGTTCACCTCTTCTATGTGAGACTCTTTAGTGGAGTCTGTGACCCTACTCGCTGGCACTAGATCTTTGCACTACATACCTGCCACTCATTATCCGAGGAGAAGGATATATAGAGCTCGTTCATCTTAGCGTAAGTACTACCTCTTCCGTTCCGTGGCGACCCAGTTCGCACGTTCCTTCAGCTTGATGCGGTTGAATTCTCCAAGGTCAAATAGGTACCGTCCCGCCTTCTTCGGACCGACTCTCGCTTCGTGTCTGGTCCTTATCTTATCTCAGTATGCAGGGTCCTGTTTTATCTGGGCGAACGTGTGCTACTCCAGTATCGCACGATGCGGACCAGCTTGGAGACGTATTCAAGTGTATCTGAGTAAGGCTTATATCCGACGACTCGGGGTTCAGAAGATTCACGGGACCACACTGCATGTGTTACCCAGTTTACGATGCCTTTCCTAATATCTTGCCTTGATTGGTTTTCGTGTGAGTTCCCGAATCATTCAATGATAGTGTTGCTTAGAGGTCGCTTCGACTGGTCTAGAGTCCCACTGTCGATCCTCTTCCTGATACAGCTCACTTATGCACCTTCTGGTACAAAAATGTGATGGATCGAGGGGCTTCCCAAGCTAGGATGCCGTATGCACGAGACTGTGAGTGAGTCTCAGTTCTGAGCTTGTTCATTTAGTAAGGTGGAACGGTTGCTGGAGGTCGTTTCCTGGTATGTTCCCGCTTACAATGCGGCGACAGTGAGTCATCAGACTGAAAGTTATTCATTACCCCCATTTGGGAACCGAAGGGAAGTATGTTTCACCCGTTGTCCAATTAGCTACTACCAACTCCGAGTTGTCGCTGGTGTCCGTGGGGTTTGGCCCCGTGGCCACACGGGCCCACCCAAGCATTCCTTCGAGTTCGGTGTGCATCCAGCTAATCAGCATCTACAGAGGTACGCACCCCGGTGTTACCCACTTCGTGGGAGATATGTTACGGTTGCACATGAGTTGACCTCAATACCAGCCATCTTTTCCTGCTGGCTTTGGGGTCCAGCTCACCGTTCAGTTCGGGGGATCGGGTCGCCTGCTGGCTCTTTAAGGACTCCGGCTCGTCCGGGACTATCCAACATCCTAACGAGGTTGAAGTGTCGGCGCCTCCCGATATGCCTTTAAAGCTTGAAACTTCAACCATCCATTCATAAGCAAGGAAGGAAAAGTTTTTTCTATTCTCCCATTAATAATGGATTTTCGGTCTCCTGTATCTTATCGGCGCGATTCGGACCTCTTATATGTCCAACCCGTCCACTCTTCGACATCCCCAGACCTCCCAGATCCGAATTTACCATTCAGATGCAACCTTTAGGATCGCTGATTCTCTCACACTTCTTGCCCAACGGATTTTTTGACTTGCCACGAAAAGGCATGATTTCTGCCAGGGTTCAATTGTTGCACCTGTACAAAAAGTGGTATAATAAAGTAGCATATGTATACAGCCACTAATACCAACACGATTGCTTAGTGCGGAAACATTCGCACACCGTAACCTTCCATTGACTCTACTCTGAGTCCACTCATAATGCATGCTACCACAAAGGATGTATCACGCACTTGAGATACAGGAGATCCTTTTGGATGTTTTTGGTCATTGCGAGTCCTCCGATCTGACAGCTCTTGCTCGGACATGTTACGCATTCAAAGAACTGGCGCTCGATATGCTCTGGGAAGGGTTGTACGACCTCTCGCCTCTGGCGCAGTGTCTTCCAGAAGCATCCCGTCAAATATCCCGAACACGCAAGGTAACGTGGCTTCAAGTGTTGCTTATATCCTGGCTAGTAGTGAATATCTTTCATTTTCCTTCCACCCTTCGACAAAGGAGTATTCGTTTACCAGGCCGCTTACGCGGACTGAGTGGAATATCCTTCAAAGTTACACACGTCGCATCCGATCTATACACCACTTCGAAAGTGGACTCAACCGGAGATCCTTTAAAATCCTTTCAAAGCCTCCTACCACGCCACTCTTTCCAAACCTCCGTTATCTGCATTGCGAATATACGAATAAAACCATGTCCTTGTTGCACCTGCCTTTCCCGTCCCTGGTCACTCTCGACGTCCGGTTTGAGAGTCCCCTGGTGTTCCAGGATTCTCTGATGTTGTTCCCCACGTTCTCCCCAAATATCAGGAAGCTCAGGCTCTGTATTAACGTCTATCAGTTACAAGCCGAGTACGGAAACCTCGACACCAATTATATCGGACAGTGGCGAAACCTCCAGTCCTTGGATTGCGCTGGACTTGCGTTGAATGCGGACACCCTTGTACATTTGTCTCGCATACCTGCGTTGACTCAACTAACCTTCACGCTGAGCGCTACATCGCCGGACCAGATCGCTCCCATTGACTCCCCGCTCTGCTTCTCCAACCTACACGAGTTGACGTTACATTCGCTATTCTTGAACCCGATCTGGAGACTACTCTCCAGAACCCGACTGCCTATCATCATGGAGTTTACCACCTTCATACAAAATTGTCCTTCCAAGCGGGATCTCTCTTCCTTCTTCACAGATGTCCAGGCGTCCAGTACTATCGAGAGACTATATCTAACTCAAACGTTTCCTCTACCGAATACTGTTCGTATTCGGGAGGCTCTTTGGCTTGGCTTGGAGGACTTGCGGCCATGCATGGCATTCAGCCGTCTTCGCTGCATAAGCCTCAATGTAGGGTGGAATGTGGGCCTGACGGACGACGAACTGTTGGCATTGGCGTCAATGTGGCCACGCTTGGAATCTCTCATCCTGAACAAAGGATGGGGTTGGAACACACCTGGAATTACTCTACACGGGCTCGTACAGCTTTTACGCACGTGCCAGTCGCTCAGCCAAGTTGCCCTCGTCCTCGACACACGGGGCTATACCGGAGTGACCCAGTTGCCAACGAACCTGGGATTGACGACGCCCGCGTTGTCTATTGACGTCCTTGACTCTGCTATCGAAGCAGAGGCTGTGCCAGCCGTCGGCGCTTTCTTTGCTCGTCTAGCGGCTTGCACAATTTGCGACTTTTCCTTACGTGCTTGGGATTGTCGGGTCATGGTAGCACCCCAAAATTTGAAGGAATACATGGACCGTTGGGATGACGTACGTAGACGGGCAGAAGACAATTACTGACTCTTTGGTGTACGCCTTATAGGGAGAAAGGTGTATCCACGTTCGTTTAAGAGAACACAAGGCGTTGCAGTGCAATAGAAAATATATTCAATGTTTTGTTGTCGTGCTGGTAGGTAAACGTCGAGAGGTACATTCATACCATCATTGACACAACTTGAAATACGTTTGATGTTGTGATATCTCTCGCAAAGGGAGTACAACTTCAGAGCTTAACCTTCCTGTCGGCGAACGGCCAATCGTTGTATCCGCAGGTTGTCAAGTTTCCTAGCTGATAGTATGTTGATCGGTCCATAGGTGCCAAAGGTAGATTCTTCTGTAGTCGCTCAGGGAGATCAGGCTGTGAACCAAGTCCTTGGCCAATAAACACCCAGTGCCAGCACCGATATGAAACAGTTAAGATCCCTTACGTTTGATATATACAGCCGCCCAAACTCAATAAGCCCACCCTTGTCCTCCGCAGTACGCAATGTTGTCTCACGAGTATGTCCGCCGGCTGATGATATGAAGATCCTCTCTTCACCGTCCTTACCACTATCCCATATTTGTTGCAAAAAGTTATTGTTCTCGCCTAGTTTAGGGGTTACATCGATGTCCGCTGCCACGCGAGGTTCAGGAACATGGAGATACACCATCTTTAGGTGCTTATCGCGCAAGCAGTGATGAGGTATGCAAACGTCGGTCGGGGATCAGGCATCTTCATGTCTGGAAACGATGAAAATGAACAGAGCGGCGTGTACATTAGCGCAAGGAAGTCACCTTGGTAATTGCTCCAGGGATAGATGGGAATGCCAACTCTGTCCTCGCCGACAGCGCTGCAACAGCGTCGACGACCTCCCTCGTGAATCCCGTGCGACCTTCTTCATCTCCACCCCATCTGTCCGTGCGTTTGTTGAAGACTGTCTGAAGAAATTGATCCAAGAAGTAACCGTGTGCGTTGTGGATCTCCATCCCATCGAATCCGGCAACATGCAGGGCGTTGCTGGCTGCTTTTGCATACGTGGTAACGTAACCATAGATCTCGACCTGGCTTGGACCGGCCAGTCGATGTGATGGACGATGCAGAGACGTACGGCAAGGGGGGATCCTGTTTCTCGAGAAATTTTATATCGGCGCCGGGGCCTAATGCCCAAAGCTGGAGGAAGATGTAAGACCCCTTGACATGAACAGCGTCCGTGACTTGATGCAGCGAAAAGTAGGTTGTGGGTAGATTCAGGGTGGATTTGCAGCGGTAGAGAAAAAGTATGCGTACAGCAGGGTCCCCGGTAAGGAACGCGCCGAGGGTAGTATGAGATCCAGGAATATGGGAGGTATACGCTCGGAAACGGGTCAAAGGAGTAAGAACGACGCGGTACTGAAGTGTTATTGAAAGAGCGATGGCGGTAGAAGCGCTTTTTGCGATAGCCAAAGGCTTGAATGCATACTAGCACAATTTATAATCATGGAACGCGCGATATCAGTAACAGAACCCGACATGTTGATAGAAGACTTGGAATGAGATTTAGAAAGTAGAATCAAGTCTTTCGAATTCGTGGGGTGCTGTCGTGTGACGCAATATCCATTGTACTTGAGTGGTACAACCCCGCGGGGTTGAAAAATAGTCAGGGTGACCGACAAGTTTTCATGCTAGACTTATTGCGTGGTGAATGAGCCCAAGCCCCATCATGGGTGAAATGAGAGTAAATGACCGCACCAACATGTACTCGTGAATGTTCTGATCCAATTCTCGCCGTCGTCGCCCGGCGAGTGGTGTCTCTGTAGATGCCACTCCATTCCATTGACAGCCGAGACGGTCACTGCTTGCAATGCAAGTACTGTCAGACTCTGCTTGGCTTGAAATGAACAAGAACCTATACCGGTCTCCAGAACATCAAACTATAGACAACACTGATCTTCATCATAATTTCGAGTCAGTCAGAGCGAATCCATTCTGCGTTCTTGGTTTAGTGAGATCGCTGATGTGTCGGGCCTTCGAGCAAGTGCCTGACGAACATTCCCAAACGCGCATTATTATGTCCGGGACTTTGAGCGAGAAGACCGTTGAAGTTTTAAGGTCACCAAGGCATGTGTGACTGTATTACATACCATGACGCGGTTTCGCACGATTCTTGTCTAGGCCGTCTGCCGTCCGTCGCTAGTCACTCAGAATCAACTAGGTTTTCACGGGGGGCCTCACGAAAACCAAACTTGGTGCTATCTTTGCAACATCCCATGTGACTTCCTGGATATTCCATTTTAGTCATCATCGTTCCTTGTCGCATGATGGGAGTGGTGCCTCGCTCTCGAGGTTGAAGTGCCTGACTCCCAAAACTGTCCCCCAGCCTCTGATCGTCTGTACTCGCGTTCTCAGCCGCTCGCTACACTTTGCCCCCCCCTGTGATGGTCAACTACGACTTCAACGGAATATTGCCTCAGCAAGAGACGACGCGGTGCTGAGGCAGGCAGCTGTGGTATATCCAATCCACTTCATTCGTGCCTGTGAGTCACAGCATTGTCGTCGTCAGCGTCTGTTTGATCCATCCACTTTACCGTTTTACTGTGAGACGCAGGCGCAGATCGACTCGATCGCCGTCCGACCTCTTGTTTGGCTTATCATTCCAAGATGCTCGTGAATATGTGGCTCCTATGAATAAATCATCGCCACGCTCTGGCTTCGGTTCGTTCTCGTGCAGTTTTGGTGATGCTTTCTGCTGACATCTTGAGTAGGCAATGCATCGTGACGACAATTGTTGTACGTTCACCGACTAGAAAGACTATAAACATAGTAGATCGACAGTCGCACCTGCAATGTACATCATTTCCAAGGCTGCCTGTGGAAATATCAGGGAGAGCGGTGGACGGAGAGGTAGTGTGCAACACCCTCCTTGCGTCCACTAGCAATACTGCTACAGCCTTTCCAGCTCAGCAGATTGTTCTCAAGATTCACTGACGTGAGCATCATCGAGGACTTTGGGATCAAAATTCACGGCTTTGAGGACGAGAGACCATCACCGTCACTATCTTTCTGTCTGTAGCTCAAGCTCGTCGAGGTGCGCTGGTCACTACCATATCCTCCTTTTTCTTGATGTCGCTCGATAGGGTGTACTACGCACATATCATGTACGTGTAGCTAAGGAATCAATGAAACTGCATCAGAGATTCCCTGAATGCCTTCTCTCTTCCCCGTCGCGGGTACTTTGCACTTCATACGCTTTTGTTGTGGGGTGTCATGGATGTTCAGGCGGCAGAACATCTAATAAAGATTGAAAAAGGGACGGGGGATATGAGAGTGCTCGCCAATGATAGCTCGTATGCTGACGTCTTGGTGAGACCATTAGCGCCTCTTTGAAGCTCGCTTGACTGCACCTTATCAGAATGCGGTGTTCTGTGTTCTCTGCGTCACTGGTGCACATTTGAAACCCCCCAACGTCCATACATGCCTCTTTACCCAACGGCGCCTCCCTGATGGTGTATAGAGAACGTGCTGCCTGGACAGTCTTAACCCCCTACGTCACTTTCTGACACACTCTCACTCTCTCTGACTCGCAGAAACAACATCCTGCTCTTGCTAGCGTCACATGTACTGCGAGTGAGGAGCCATGGGCGTGCTAGCAATCCTCAACCCGAAGGTACGTCGCATTTCCATTGCCCTTTACCCGTAAAGGAGGGATTGACCTCCGCCCAGTCCATTGATGGCTTGGTTCTGATAAATCAATGCTGTGATGATCATTTTCATCAAGAAGCAAAAAGGTGTGACTCCGTGCTCCGATCAACGCTCACGTCCATGTCTCGTATGGATATAGAGGACCTGGAAAGTTTCAGTCAGTTTCCGTACTGCACTTGTTTTGCTGTCTCGCTGCACTTCCGCGACCGTTTGTAGCATCTACTCTGCAATGATCGTATTAATCACGATGACGATCCAGATTTACCACCACCATTGCGTAATGGTCGCTTCGTACGAGGCCAGTTCTGTCCAGCCACTTTGCGGTGCTGTCAGCGGACGAACATCACTGCCGGTTGACTCCTGAAATAGCTAATCAGATCCTGCGGTGCCCGAAGAGAAAATGTCGGATGGGCTGTGTCAGAAAGAGGGGGCCACCCAGGGAACGTTGCCCACGAGCTGGCTATTGAATGTCGAACGTTTGGGTGCGATGATTTCGGGCAGCGTGACTCCGACCCAGATGAAGCATATATAACGAGGCGCTGCGATATGACAAAAATAGCAATACTGATGTTCAAGTTAATGTCCCTCTGCACATGTAAAGACTTGCTTGGAGATAATGTTGTACTTACTGGTCTGAATAGCATCCGAATTTGGAAGCGATGCGACCTTCGGAGTCGCACTCTGACTTTGTTCTAACACTTCGAAGTTTTCGTGGTAGGATTATTTTTTCTTTCCGGAGTGTCAAATGTGGCTAAGCTAGTGGCTCAGCACTCAGTGCCCAGGTGAGCACTGAAGTTGAAGTTTTGATGGTGGAGACATTCACTGATAGGCACGCCAGTACACTGACACGTGGGCTATTCATAGCGGGCGCCTGATTCATGTAGGCGGTAACGCGACTCGAGCAAATGTGTCCATTGAACTTCTCCCCCTTAATTCCAATCCTACACCCACCAGACTGACCACTACCACCACCGTTGACAATGAGGACGACAGGCTCGTAGTCGACATGACCTACAGACGACCAAGGACCTTGTGTGGGATCAGTCGATTACATAATCGTTCGGCGGTGAACGGTAGCCGTTTGACGAAAATTACCAGCCGCCGGACGAGTGCAATTGCTTCCCGTGGCACAAATATCTGCGGGCAAGTCAGGACACTCCCTCGGCGCTCCCCCCTAGCCTCCTCTTCCTCCTCTTCAGAACGTGTGCTGCCTCAATGGCCCCGCCTTCGAGCCTTGAAACACAGCAACAAATCCTCGCTTCTTCGGCTCAGTACCCCTTGGAACGCGCAGATAGCGACCCTGATGTCCGTCAGTCCCACTCACCAAGGACACCCAGCACTGCCAGCATTGATGTTCCTCTACTCGCAGACGGGCAACCGAGAACTCCGCGATCTCATACCGTCAGCCCAAATTTCGTCTCGTCCCCCCTTAACCCCAACGCAGTCGCTCATTCACCTGGCCCCCCCTCGTTATTCCCAGGCTCTCGTACCCAGTCGAGACAAAACATGGTCTTCAACCGCATCGCCTCCGAAGAATCACAAGCTCTCACTTCCCAGAACTCTTCCCTCACCTCGAATCGCGCCTCCATGATCCTATACCGCCTCGCCGGCGAAGATGAACAGCGTGCGCTGTCCCCTCCAGACTTGAACCGTCAATCCGTCCTCTCCAACTCCGGAGAATCCGTATTCACTGTGTCATATGACTCAAAATATCCCTCTGGCGCTCATACCCCGCACAAGCTTGTTCCTTACCCTTTTGACCCGAATCTTCACATAACTACTCCTGAAGACGACGACGCCCTGCATGACCCATCTGTGGACACCCCGCTCAATGGGTCATCTGGCATTCCGGTCCGAGGCTTTGTGAATGTCGGTGTATTGCTCCTCGTCATTTTCGCCTTGTTGTTCCTCTTTATATTCTATCCCGTATGGAGTTATATCACACACAGTACACTCCCGTGACACTGAATCTAGACCTGGTCGTCATTGACTCCTTTTGCGGCGTACGTGCTATTCCGTCTCCTTTCGGATCGCGCTAACGTTTCCTCTGTGGGTAGCACCGTTACACTCTATCTCGCATTGCTGCACCCGTATATTCGACCGATCCTGTAATCTCCTCGCATATCCACAACCATCAACGATACCGTCACTCTTGGCTATAGGGAGTTGATCGTCGCACTTTCAACCACACTCCTTTTATCCCACTCTCCTTGACGCGAGCACGCGACGATGGCAACTACTATCATGACTACTCCACATGTCAGTAACAGATGACCTGAAAGGGCATCTGGTCCAGATCCCCTGACGGTCGTGGTATACCTAGCGCATACCATTCATCTCGTGTTACAGTGTTTTCTGCGCTACTCGGCTGTGTTTTGGATGCTACTTTTGTTGTTTTTCGGACTCGGATCTTATATTGTATAGGGTTTTATACTGGCGGAATGGTTTTTCTCAGTGCTAGTACCCGTGGACGTTAGGCCTGTATCGGCTCATTCGGTGTACTTTGTCGCTAATTTGTATCGGCCGACGTTGGTCGTGCCACACGGGTGGCTTCGCACGCCCAGGCAGGTTTCTCCGGCATGCTCCATTTTGTACAACGACCAATGCATCCACGGCGAAACTAGCGCGGCTTCCGTGTACCTCATGGTCTATACACACCATAGTCATTCTCGGTTCCATCTTCTCTTTTTAACCAGGCGTGATTACACTCTTGCCACTACTTCTCCTAATACCACCCGCCTCAGACCCGTTCCAAATCTTCCGGCCACATGGAATACCTTCAATCCTTGACGACTCGCCTGTCTAGCGTTGTCGCCATTCGCAGAAAGTGCCCACTTGCTGAGATCCGAGAATCAGATCCCAGACAAGGTTTAGGCTCAAGTTCAAATTCGGAGTGCCGTGCACTCACCCTCGGAGCTTCTACCTCTACCACCAGTGGTCACGGGCTCAGTGAACTCGTGGCCACACGCCGATGTTTCAGACATTCCTCCGTTCGTTGTCCATCACTCGAAACCTAAACTCAGTTCCTGATATCGGTTTCGTTCACTTTTTTGCTGCAGCGCAAACGGGATAAGCGCCCGATGACCGCTGGTTGTAGACGGTCTTCGAGCAAGAATGCGGTGCAGATCATGAATAACCTCGACAGGCTGGTTCAACTGCACGCCGCAAATATTAGAGGACGGACGCTCGAGGTCAGTCCGACAGCTATGCAAGTACTTCGGTTCGCGACGCTCGTTGATGCCACCGGCCGGGAACACCCGATATTAATGCAGTGCTGCACTTCCTTTGAGGTGAGCAGTATCGTCTCCCTAGGTGCGGTGAGCGCGTCTACTGACGACGGCCCACGTAGCAGCTCCAAGGGATGCTGAGGGTAGTGTTGGGGTGCAAGGCCCGCGATGCCCAAGTTCAGAGGCGGTACCTCGATGCGGGCCTGTACGATCTGTCCATAGACAAGGGCGCTCAGGTGGTTCAAGTGACTGGCGAGGCCTCCCGATGGCCATGTATCGACGCGGGAACAAAGCTGATCATGCGAGTCGTGTTTCAACAGAAACAGCAATCGTGCAAAGCATATAGGTGTCAATTGTGTGGTGCTTCCAACGGGGTCGATTGTCGAAATCCCTCTGATTGGTCTGGTTGGCTCACTGAGGGTTCCATGGACTGGTGAGCGCCTCATTTATCGTCCGGTAGTCGAGAATTGATTCCCCAACCGGAGCAGTCGGGAATGCGGTGGACGTTTTCAAATCTTGCTGGAAAAGAGGAGGAACGGAAAGAAATCGATGAACAATACGCCCGAAATCGACGATGACGCTCGGGCATGCATACGCAATTTCCGTGTCGATGCAATCGTGCGTACTTTCGAGTCTTTTATTGGCCCCGTACTGATGATCCCGATCGCAGAAAGTACGTATATGATATTCTGACTAGACTACGTTGACATTCAAGCATTGCATTCTTCTGTAGCCGGTATGTGGCCCCGCGTTCGTTTTCCCGTAATGTACTGACGAGTGTAACCTATGAAGAAACATGTTGCCTTCTGTGCCGACGGAACCGAAGAAGTCCACGAAGCCGATGACTGGGATCGTAGTCCCGCGCCAGTCGCCCAGCGGCTGACCTATGGGTGAGTCTCGCCATCCCTGCGTCATCCTTGATAATCTGAAGGAGGGTATCAGGGACATGCTTGAACTCAAGGCACTTCAACGTGACCTGTACCTTGCACCGCAACCATCCAACCCCACTTCTGTCCTATTACCGCGCGTACCTATACCCCTACTACGCCTCAACTGAAATCTCGTCCCGCTGCTGTTCGGTTCGGTCTCTGTGGCAGTGCTCGGCATGCATGGCCACAGCTCCCTCGCGGATGCATAGCAGGTGAACAATCAGAAGCAAATCGCGCACGACCCTACCAGCAACTATACTCAGTTTCTTGAATACAGCTCGAACACATTATTATTTTCATGCATCATTTGTAATATCTCGCGAGCACATCTACCGTTTCCTCGCACCTACATTCCTCTTTATGGATGACGGTGAGCAGTTTGGCACGCACTACGCTAGTTGTCGGCGTTAACAGCGAAAGGATAAAATGTACATACTGTCAGATGGAGTGTAAGACTTCCGTACTAGATAATACGGAGTTACTAGACCTGTGATAGTAGGGTTCGTACGTGCATATATTATCATGCATACATTGGTCGATCGAATCCCGAAGTTCGGATGGTCCGATACAGCCGGGCAGGGCTTACATCCACGAGCAACACCGGCTAACTTGTCAACGTAGACCTCGAATGTCCTTTGGGCGGTTTGTCTCCATGTGAATCGCTGCACATTGCCGATGCAAGAGCTGATTCCAATCACCCATCGGCGGCGAATCGTATCGACTCGAGGTGATGCTGTTAGCTACAAGACGATCAAGTCAGCGCACAGAACAATCCGAGAATACGTCAATGGACCCGTCTGAACTGCCAGAACCAAACGAAGCTGAAGGCGTACGAGAGAACACCCCGGATATCGAACTCAAGGGGGAGAGGAGTAGTTATGCGAGCCGCAATGAAGTATTCACGAGTAATGAAGCGGACACGTAGGGGGCATTCGTCTGCGGTTAATACGCTACGGACAGGTCGAACAACATGCAGAGGACACAAGTAAACGTCAGTGCATGTTCAGAGCAAGGGGAAGAAAAGGAACTCACCTCTGAGGACTCAAGACAGTATAGGCAAGCTAAGCTGCGAAGCGGCCGCACTAGATGACCTCAAGAGCAACTGGGAACATCTGAGAAGCGGTACAAATAACGGCTGCGGCCAGACGAACGTGCCAACAGTCGCGTTCCCACGAATTGTGGGGTGCGACAGCGAAGGTAAGTGAACTTTTGTACGTTTATACGTCGTCGGTGTGTGGTCAAGGAGGGTCCAAGCTTCGAAGCCGAGTTTGGCGTGCTCCACTGGCGCATTGGCTTGGCCTCGCCAAGATGCCCTTGCTTGGTTTGCCCTTGTTCGTTCCAAAAAGAACTGTCGATTGGTCACGGACCACCCCCAAGCGCGACAATGGCACACCGACTGGTCCACACCACACCGCACCCGCATTCAAGCACGACCCCGCCAGCAATGAGTCCAACCAGAATACGACATGTCCCTCTCAGCAGACATCCGCACCTCAGATCGCAAGGCAGGTCAGATCCTCGATGTCACCATCACCCAAGACCACGCCCCCACACTCGAATTACGAGCGTCTAGCTTCGTTGGCGTGATTGGAGAGCAGTTCAGTGGCAGACACCGCCGCTCTCCCCCCTCCTTGGAAGAAGACGACGAATTCGTGTGGGATGTCCTAGTCTTATGGCTGAGGATGAGTAAAAG
Source organism: Brasilioporus rufonigricans (assembly GCA_038089195.1). Lineage (NCBI taxonomy): Eukaryota > Fungi > Basidiomycota > Agaricomycetes > Boletales > Boletaceae > Brasilioporus > Brasilioporus rufonigricans. The sequence continues at coordinate 29,620 of JBBPKJ010000287.1, forward strand.
GCACAGGGATTTCCCGGCCCGAAACAGGACTCGATGCTCGGTGGACTCAAGCTATGAGGCCTGTGAGAGTGGGTTGGGCAGCGAAACGGCAGAGCTCAGCACCTGACGCAGCGTCGGACGAAAATACGCGATGTGCGCGTGCAAGTACGTTGCCTGTGAGAGGGCATGGTGTAACGAATCCGCTCTCAGACCGCACGTTATCGTACCTGACAACTTCGATTCCTCCTTATGCCCATTGCGTTATGTTTCCCCTTATGTCCTGCTCACCGTTTCTGTCGTCACAGCCTCCCTCCTTTCATACAAGTACAAGTAGATACTCGCTGTATTTTCTTCAGTCTACCTCCAACAGAGTACGTCTGGATCGGTTCTATTGACCGCCTGACGACTGCCTCGACGAGATCGGACTACCCCGTGTGAACGTATCATCCTACGATACGTCACACATGATGGGTGGGTGCGAAACAGAACTACGACCACTGACAGGCAACGACTACCAACTGTGCGAGAAGAGCGAAAGAAAGAGAGGCAGGCTAATCTGCCAGTGAGACTGGAGTGAGCATGAAAACTCGGATGATGCGGGTGACGAGGATTACTCACCACGAGGTCGAGGATATGGCCAACGACCGGCTGAGGGTAAACCTGCGGCCCCAGGCCTGATCGCCGCGCACCCTCGTCTCCTTATGATGTTTCTCCGGCTCATCCTATCACCCCCACTACCAATAGCCACAGCCTCCAACGACTTTTGTGCCCCTGGGTCGATCTCGCAGCAGATGCCAAAGAACTCGCCTACAAAGCAAATCGCCCTTCACTCGCTATCCTCAGCCCGAAGCCACTCTATGTATTACGCGTCACGGACTTTCAGTGACGGACTCGTAGCGTATTCCGATCATACATCTATCTACCCCTCCAATGTTCACTCCTTGCTCGTACACGATCGACCTAGCTCTATTTGCTTTGCTTGTAAATCTTGTTCAAAAACGCCGTGAACACCGCCCGTCTCAAGACCCCGTCTACATTGCTCTCCGGTTCGGGCATTGCTTCGATCATGACGTCCAAGCGGGCCTTGACGTCCTCGTACTTCTGGTATCGTTCCCTCAGCCCAACCGTCTCGTACACCTGCTTGACCTTTGCCTCCTTTGCGGGGTCCTTGCGTCCATGGTTGTCGTCCAATACTGCCCGCTGTTCCGGGGTTGCGACGGCCAAGGCGACGTTGATGCACCAAGAACATTTGGTGTCCACGATATCGGTCCCGATCTTGCCAATCTCCTCCGGTGTGCCCGCAAAGTCGAGATAGTCGTCCTGTATCTGGAAGTACTCGCCCAGCGGAAGGAAGGTGGACAGTGCAACGTCGTAGGGGCGCACCGTTTGCCCCTCGATCTCATACGACTCTGGCACGCCGCAGACGCGCAGCGCGAGCGCGACGGGGAGGTAGCAGTTGTAGTAGGATGTCTTGTATTGCACGATGAGTGCGGGTCTATCGACCTGGGAGGGTCAGCTGCGGGTCAGACACCGTCCAGATGAGGAACCGAAAGGCACCTTTTCAGCGAGAATTTATTCAGATCGACGTGGTCTTCTGGGGCGGTAAGCATATCGATCAGCTGTGCCATCTCAGTCTGGAATGCCGCCTGCCAAGTGCTGTCAGCGCTCCGGTCCCCCCCCCCAATCCCCCTGATATCATGTCGAGAATGTACACACACCCCATGAAAATGCTTGAACAGGTGCACGGAATACGGCCCCGCCCGGAAATGCTTCT
>JBBPKJ010000288.1:0-31228 GCA_038089195.1 Brasilioporus rufonigricans
AGACCCATTCGCCGATCTAGCTGGGCTCTTTTGACGTGGAGATTAGAGCAGCGTGGTCGTGCTGAACGCATCTCTGTGGAACGTCTTTCTGGGTTTGGCGGGGCAGATGATGTTTTGGGGCAGATCTACGGATAGTGGTGACGTAGTATTTTCATGATGCCACCCTCCAGTGTCGGCGGAAGGATTCGGACAGGCGATGTGTACGTTTCCTTTTTGCATAAATCTCACTTGCAGTTTGTCGGGGTCCTCGAGATGGCCAGCTGGAACAATTCCGCAAATGTAGTGACGAGCCCATGATGGTCTATCATTTATCGTCGAACGGTTGGATCCCGTCTAGTAGGGATCTTGTAAGGATTGACGTCGTGTTCCCACGAATTTCATCCCGACAAATGAATCACTCAATGTGTCTGTTGATTCAGAAGGCACTGGCATAGGCGTGACGTGACTTGACCATCTGTGCGTCGGGGTCAAACCCACCCGTTGCCTTGAGTCGAACACAGACTACAGGCATATAGTGAGAGTCCATGTCCGCTTACGAGGATATGATCTTCCGTGAAAGCTGTAGCCAGAATACACGATACGAAGTGAGGAGGGTTAGTTTCCTGGAAGGCACCAGAACCCGGGGCTCAGCGCTAAAAACTAGGCTCAGCTACTACAGTGACTGGTAGCAGCCTGAGGAACGAAACCGACCAGTTTTACCCGCTAGCATCACGTGCACGGGGACGTTTCCCGGGCCGTTTGGTGTTTGCTCGCACACGTTTCGCTTCATCCCTCCACTCGGTAGCACTGACCAGGCCTCGTCGAACGCCAGAAAGCTGGAATCGGTGATCAGCTCGTCGAGAGGGTCGTCCAACTCTTTCAGATGGTCCCTCACCAGCACTGTGCCGTGCAGATTGCACGGAGTATGACCAAAAGAACCAACAACTTTTTCTAGTGGTCATACCCCGTCTACTCTCATGTGCCATCGAAAGGCGATTCCAACGTGAACGAAAAAGGGAAACCACGCCATTCAAAGTTCGTCGTCTCACAGTCGAGTTTGCATTCACCAGTGGACCTTTGTTCGAACGTTCGGTCCGGTCTCCGGGCGCTGAGTCTCATTCGGACGAGCTCGTACAGAGTCAAGCTACTCGAAAACGATCGCCATCCTCTCCTCGTTGCGTCTCCTATCTACCGTCGACACACTCTGAGACGTCGACGCGACATGTCACAACACTCAGCTCAACCACGTCGCCCACGCGCTAAACTGACCGCTCATGACGGCGACCATCTCGCGTGCGAGCACTCTGGCCGTCTGTTGTGAAAAGTGGAGTTCGTCGTACCTACAGGGTCCCCGGGGTCAATCTGTTGACGTGATACATAGCAAAAGGACGGTGCCCACGCACCACATGAAGCTGTCTTGGTCGCTTCCTTGGGCGACAGTACAGTCGCCTGTGTCGCTGGTGCTCTCGCCGAGCGTGAACACGCACGACTTGACGCATCCTGTCACGTTGAGCGGCGCGGTCCCGTTGAGGTAGTCGCTCGGATGATCGTAAATATCGTTAAAGAGGCCGTACGAGTCGAACGAAGCTGTTCGAAACGGGGTTCGCATCTCTTTAGGACACAAGCAGTTTCCGAAAGAACTGACTGCGTCACTTACCGATGTGGGCCCCTGGCAGGGTGGGCGCGAGGGCTTGGAGCTCCAGTTGGGTGATGTGGTTGCCCGAGCGGACGAGCTCCCGCATGAAGACGTTCCACTCGGTCGTGTTGCGCTGCGCGGTCCAGTACCTGTTGGGGTACGAGTCGTTGGCGTACAGAGGGGTGAGATCGAGTGGGATGATCTACGATGCGGCGAAGGGGGTGAGTGTTTCGACGCGCGGTCCAAAACAAAACGATGACGATAATCCCTGTAGTAGCTCCCCGCGTCTGGAAGGACGGGGCTTGGAAATGGCGTTTCAGATGTACTCACGTTTTGCATGATAAAATTGCGCGCGCCGCTCTCGTAGAGGCGTTTCATGACGTTGATGGCACACTGCCTGACAGGGACGATCGACACGCCGGGCGCGTCGCTCCCCGTCAAGAGCGCGTTGGCGCCGAGATCGTTGGTCCCAATCCAAATCGTATACACGGTCTCCTGAGGGTTAAGAGCGAAGGTTCCATCGTACGTCTCGTTCAAGTACGCTGGAATCTGATATTCCATGATGGGTGGAAAGGGACGGTAGGTGAGGAGATTGGAGCAGGTCGCGCCGGACCTTGCGAACCCTGCCAGCAGTATGGATCGGTCCAGGTGAGTGGGAGACGCTCCCGGGACTTTTGAGCGCGAGACTCACCGTAGAGGTTGAAGGGACCGTACTCGGCCGCCCACGTCGGCCACTGGTACCCACCGTCCGCAGAAGGGTAGTACGACGAATCGGTGTACGAGTCGCCAAACGTGACAAAGTTTTTGATCTGGCCTGGTGTAACGCCGAGCGTGATGGCAGGCGTGACGAGCGCTAAGAGCGCGGACACGATCGTTACGCTTTGGGAAGAAATCATCGCGACTGGCTGGGTCGAGAGCTTTTCGCAAAAGGATGCACAAAGACAGCGAGACGAACCGACAGAACGCCCTTTTTATGCCCACCTCGAGAGCATCTCGTCTAATATTGACCGTGTGAACTTCGTCCTAGAAGTCTGCCGACTCTAGTACGGAACGTTTCGTAAATGTGGGGAGTCAGAAGATGCTCGCTTAGCGGCAAGTCTTTGCACGCAAGCGGACCGTCGCAGAGTCACGTTCATCCGGGTGCGCGAAGGACTACAAGTCGCAGCCACGCCTCCATGATTGGCGAGACGACATGGTCTTGAATAGAACGCTCGGAGCCCCGGATCACGTCCTGGGACAGTCAAAAGATATGAACTCACACTGAATGCTTGACTGACGCCTCGTGACAAGCTCAGGCGAATGGGGGTTCGCAGGAAAGGAAACCCACTGCGCCAGAAATATACGCTCCAAGGCTGGCGTGATCACCACGGTACGTCCAGGTGGGAATGGATGTCGTTCAAGTCCAAACGGCTCGATTCGCGATACCAATATAGACGAAAACGTGTTCGATATTGCCTCGTACGAGGGAACGGGGGACCGAGGGGACTGCTAGTGCGACGATTAAGAAATTTGTGCTCGCTCGCTCCCTGATAAGGCGATCCCACCTTTGTACATGGTCATCCGAGTCCTCCCACTCTCGCGCCGACAAGAGATATCGCCCGTACCTTGTTCAATCGCTAGTACGTGACCCAAAGAAACTTTAGAAAAATTCAGAACGAACAGGAAAGTGCACCCGAAGAACGGACAGGGAAGAGCTTGGCTTTTCACAGGGCCGTTTCACGACTACTCGCACTAGCGATGGGGCTTCCAGACACTCGAGAGTCGAGCACGACGTCCCCAAAACTCGGGTCAGTGTGCGAGGAGGGGTAACCCGGGGCTGTCCATCCCGTTTGCTGCCCTTCCGCTGGTCATACCCTCTCCGAGGCATGAAGTGGTGTTCCACATGGTACGCACATGGGCAGGTGAAGAGGGGCGGTTTCAAGCCTGCGAAAGCTCGCATCGGGAGGGTTGATTCCGCTGTGTACAGCAACCGTCACCCTTCCAGGGCCATTTAGGTGGAGGTACCACATAACAGACAGAGGGGGGCAGTGACCCGAAGATCCAAACAGTGACCGGGACTGGTGTGCAGAGATGCACAACCGTCCGCGGGGGCGGTCTGCGACGACAGGTGGGTTGGGTCTTTTCAAAAACGTCAGGCAAAGGCCGGGCCATCAGCGACCGGTGACCAGGTCACGGGCCAGCCGAGCGCTTCTTCATTCGCTTGCGATGCCGGAAACAGCTGGTACCGCCCCATCAAAGTGGGATCCGAAGAAGCCCCGATCATACATACCATCATATGATGGTTGGAAGCGAGGATCGATCTCGACGGCATTAACCTTGACATGTATTTGAACAAAATAGAACTACTCTGATGACAACAACACCCGAGCCAGAGCCTCGATGATATTTTTTGCAAGTCCGCAACGAAAAGAGAACGAAAAAGGTCAACGAGAGTGGTTGGAGCGTCCCGGATGCGCAACGATCACCGTCCTCGGCGTGGGGTATATGCTAGCGAGTGTGGCAACTATCACGCCTCCGAGACCAAGAGGTCCTCTTGATCACTCTTCCCATTGGTCGAGCGCTTCCGGACCACCAGAGCGATCCTCGAACAGGCCATATCGCAGGCTGACACGCCGGCGCAACGCACAAAGACCCTTGACGATGCAAAACACCACGCAACACCCGAGCGTGATGCCCACGATGTACACCGCCAGGAAAGCCCCTGCCTTGGAAGGGTTGAGAAACGAGTAAGCTGGTTTCCCCCGTGAGGTCATTTACCGTCCATCGATGAGAACTAGGGAAAAAGCACGCACTGTAGAAGCGCTGTGTCGCAAGTGTGACGTACGCGAGACCGAGATAGCACCCGAGGATGAGTATGAGCAGGATGAGGTGCGTCCACGGGGAGGGTCCGCCGTGGGTGAACGCGATCTCGAAGAGCGCAAAAAAGCTGTTGAGCGCGTGTATGGACATGTTGCTCCACGCTGTGGGTTTGTTTGTCATCAGTGGTGAGGCAACCGAAGTTTTACCCGAAAAACGCACTCAAGTAGGGTGTTGACAGCGTGGTCGGTGAGGCGATCAAAGTCCAGAACACGACCGTGACGACGATGGCTGCGCGTTTGTTAGGGTAAGTATGAAGCAAGAGCGACGAGGAGTAGCAAGACGCACGGAATACGATGACAGTGGAGTACAAGATCACATGGAGCAGCTGGAGGAACCGAGGCCAAGTTTGCAAAGGGTAACTCTTGCGCCCGCGCCGCACGAAAGCGATGGTTTGCACACTCGAAGCCCAGAAATAGGCGTCCAGTCCGATGTAGGTGAGGTATGTAAAGTAGGAAAAGTACCTGGGTTGGAAAGGGTAAGTTGGTCGTCTCGCATCGGGGATGATCACTTGCGCATCAGGAGGCGTGTAGAGGGCGAGGGTGATGATGATGGTTGTGAGCGTGTATACTGCAAAAAGTAAACGGAGAACGCCGAGGACTATGGGCGAGAAGACAGGCGAGGTGACATAGTGAAAGCTCGGGTCGAACGGAGACGAGACACCAAAAGCCTCGAACGAGAAAAACGACGGCATGTCGCAGGAGGAGGGAAAAGAAGAAAGGCAAGGAGGGGACCCGAGCAAGATTGTTTTGGGAGTCTTGTGGACTTGGGCCTGAGCGCGCCTTATAAGACATGTCATTACCCGACGTCACCTGCCCTGAGACTGCCGCAAACGTCGCAGAGTTGGGCTGCGTGTCCAAGGAAACCGAACGACCGCTGGATCACTGCCAGACGCGGGTACATTCCATTCGTCCTCGAGTTGTACAAAGTGACATCGGATGTACTATGCAAACCCGTTTCAATCGGAGATCAACGTCACATGTTCAAAACGAGAACCCAACAACAGCTATTGTCTCAGTTCAATCACTCAACCCAAGGTCCTACAAAGTGTCAGTGTGCCAACACCAACGAATTCGTTCAACACACACACCTGCGCAATTAGCTTTCTCGCGATGGGGTGGAACAACATCTTGGCATTCTCATATGCAGCGACTGTCTTTTCGCGATCGACCTTGTTTGCAGCCCTGAATAATGGCCGACAGAATTTCATCCGTCCCTGAATGATCCCGGTGTCTTTACCGATCACCCAATCAAGCACTGCCTGTACAAAGAGCTTGGCCGCTTCAGACGTGGGATCCTTCAGTACCACGAGGTAAAACGGCATCCGGATCTCCGAGTTGGTTGTCTGCGAGAACTTGTACAGTCCGTCCAGGTAAAATAGGTGGCCCGTCGGGAGGGCTGGGTATGTCTGAAGGCGCTCCAGGAACACGGCTGTACGCTTCGTTATCAGTCCCACTAGAAAGGCAAGCTGTCACGAAACGACTCACCTCGTTGCTTGCTGTCGAGTGTGTCGAGATCAGAAGGCTTAAAGTCCAACTGAGCTGGATCAGTATCGCGGGAGTTGTTCCAGCGGTCTGCAAGCTCGTTCACAGCGGTGACAAGCGTCAAGTCATACTCGGGCTTGACCGGTAATGTGACCCCTTCGCCGTAAAACCATGCCTATCCGGTGTATAGTGCTGGTGAACTCGTATCACATCCAAAACACTTACGTCCCAGTCGATGCCGTCGAGCGCTTTGATCTTGTCTTCTTGATTCGCGAAGAAGGCGTACAAATGGTCCTTCCACTGCGTAGTGGTGATGCTATGCCCCATGTAGGTCTTCACATAGTCTTTGATGTACGGACGCATCACATCTATGCCTCCCAAGGTTCGTTCTGCGACCGCTTCCTCAGCACTCGAGGAAACCTTTATACCTGTCTACGTACCGAGAAAGAGGATCAGATTCGCACCCTTGTCATAGGGAACATCACTGTAAGCCGCGTCGGGATCTTCCCCGACGTTGAATGCAATGATGAGTCTCTGGTATCTCGGAGTAGGCTCGAACAGTTCCAATGCATCCACGAGGGCTTTGTAACCGATGACATAGGATAAGCCACTGGGTCCGGATGAGCCGTGAATGATTTCTTGTAACAGTCGTTCAGTGTACGTCGTCCAGCCTTCATTCAGCCAAAAGTGTGAAGCATGCGCGTGGCTGAACGTGGGTCAGTTATTTGAGTGACTAGAGTGCATATAAGGACCCACGTAACCCCGTTTCCGAACCAGGAGTGGCTGAGTTCGTGGATGACGACGTCTGTCAAGGACCTGTCACCCGTGATGAGTGCTAGAGACGGATTTGAGAATGGTAACGACGACGACGACGACGACCAACTGACTAGGTGTTATGAAAGAGATGCATGGATTTTCCTGAGACGCGTAATGAGATATCACAACGCGTGCGCGTAGAGCAAGATATCTTACCATGCCACCATAAGGGAAGGAATTGGGAAGTACGAGCAAATCGTACACCCCGAACCTGTATGGACCCGCGACGTCTTCAGCGGCGGCAAGATATCTGGAGTCAGCGTGAGCATCGGGTATCGATTCGGAGTCGAAGAGATCACTTTGGAGTATCCTCACAAAATTCGTTGTAGGCGGCCTCCAACGACTTTGGCTCTGTCCATACTCCGCTCGACCATGTTCTCCCCTCTGGCACATCAAAAGGACGGTAGCGCAGGTCGCCAGCAGCGATCGCTAAAAGGTAGGAAGGGATAGGTTCCGCCTAACGATCACTGCATCAGCACACATACATCGGTGATCGAATGGGAGAAGACCCAGACCTGGTTGTATTCGTATGTGACGGCGTCTCTTCCGATGACCTTTCCCCCGTGCGGCGGACCATCCGAGGGTGGGGATACGCGCTTGGCTGAAAGCAGAACTGGGAGAACGCACGTCACTTTTGCATCATACGTCTACAAGCAATGTGAACTTTGGAGCGGATGATGACAAGATTGTGGTGCTTGCCAGTTTCACGGACGGCGTATCTGAATGCTCAGGGATGAGTGGCGATCGATCTGACGAAGGAGTAGGTACCTTGCAAGGGAGCCACGCTGCGCGCGTAGATCGGTTGACACTGACTGAACAGATACGGGAATTGCTTGCCTTCCGTCTGTCTACGCGTCGAACCGACGACGGTGAGCGTGCGTAGGACTGGATAGATGGTAGACGTACTCTTTTTCGAGCCACATTAAAGCAGGACATTCTTCGGTCGTCTTGTACGTGATCTTCACCGATGCGGTCTCCCCTACACGCGTGAGGTGGAGGGGTACGTGGAGGGCAGAACCCATAACTTTATGCGCTGGATCTAGTTGTGTCTGCCGGTACTGGCGTCAGGGGACATCGAGGCGACGAAACGGGAGACGAACCTGGACGACATCCCCATTCACCTCTGCCGATTCGATCTCCAGTACGTACGTGTCGAAGCTATCGATCGTGTCAGGATCCAACTCCCCATGATGGATGGCTGCAGGATCGACGTACATCACCTCGGAGACGTCCTCTTTTGCGATCAGCTGGTGCGTCGCCGATCCATGGATGCACTTTTTTTCGAAATCGACGGTCCAGTCGAGGGACACGTTCGTCGTCGCGATCTTGGTGTAGTTGGATTGCGACGTAGGATCGTTGACAGGGATTTGGGAAGCCATTCGTTAGAGATCAGCGTTATTGGCTTCGAGATTCTTCCGTCTCGTCCATTGCTAGCTCTTGGCAGTTCCCACGGTAAATCACTTGCGTTACCTTTCCTTTTTGGACACCGCGCTCCTGTTCGTCTTACATACCTCATACATGTAACCACTCCGTTCCGGGTTACTTAGATCCCAGTATCTAATACATATACCGTCCGCGGTACTGAGTGTAACCACTCAGTATCGTCTGCCTTTTGGCTTAGCGGCTAAGCGCGGTGGTCTAGTCGTTACAATACATTGCTTTATAGTTCCTTCACCTTACACTCTTCATACAGGGCTCGTTCTTTCACAAGGACGTCCTTCAAACTAGCCCGAGATGTGCAATTCACATGTTCGATTGCGAGACGAAAATCCGACAAAGATCTTGTCGTTGTCACGCATCAAAGTGACTGACAAATCGACTGAAATACTAGTAGTAGTCGAACATTGTTCGAGATGCTACTCAACTTACAAAACGTCGACCGTGCGTACTCGATACAGAATACTAGTCAGCGGAAAGGTTTCCCGGAACTGCACATTGATCACGCTATCTGCTGCAATCCGCTTGTATCCCACCACACGTTGATCAGCCGCAGTTAGCCTGAGCAACAGCGCGCCGAATGGCTGTCTCAGACGAGCAACGAGCCGCCGTGCTCGCGTCTCTCTATTCATTGACACCATTTGAGAGGAAAGAGGCGCTGGGGGCGATTGGAATTCAGAAAGTGAGAACGAGTCGTCAAATTCTGCGTCGTTGATTGCTCCGTCGCCGGTCACTGCATCGTCGACCTCTTCATTATCCACGTGCGGCGAGGGAAGTGGGATGATACCGTCCTCTTCGAATGCACCACTATGCACGTCTTCGTGCTCTTGAAGACTCCCCAACCAAGGGTGGACAAGATACAGAGCCCCAAACCGAGAGAGGTCATGCTTCGTCTTGATTTCCACCATTCCAAAGGCATCAGTGTCCATTCGATAAATATGAACTGAACCCGCTGTTCGAGATAACGAAAGACGCGGGAGTCGGAAAGCGATACATGGAAGTGTCATCCGAGTCTCCGCAAACCTAGGTGTAGGAAGCTCCCGAAGACGGTCGTAGAGCATCAGTGCTGCATCGAGGTCGAATAAAGAAGCGGGCGAAGCGGTAATGATTCTTTCCATCTCCACGTCCGAGATACGTGGAGGGAAGTGTGATGTCACCGGTCCATTGAACACAGCAACGTGGGCAGGTAGACAACTATTGAACGGACCAGACTCGCCAGTCCATGCAAGGACACTAACATCTCCAGATCTCGTTAGAACATTTGCCAATAGACGCCCTAGTGCACCCTCCCCTTCACCATATATCGCTGGTATACCAGTAGCCGAGAAGATGCCGAGTAATGAGTATGCTTCGTCTTCCACCAACGTCGTCTGCCTCGTTGATGCGAGACGCAACTTCTCCCGGATGTTAGTTAACCCCGGATGAAGTGTCATTAGCTCCTCTGCGGGCACCCCAGTGGCTTCCTCCATCTCCGAAATGACTTCCCGCGACTCTTTGTGGTTCGGCAACTGTAGATCAAAATACAGAGTCCAGTCTTCTGTGTAGAAGAGAACGACCTTGGCAGCAACGTATTCCTGAAGGGTCCAGGCGCGCGTGTTCCATATGCTCCTCATCAGAGTCCCGAGCTGGGATGACGAGAGGACACCCCGGAGGTAAACGATGGTCAAGGCAGATCCCTGATACCACTTGAACATCGCCACCAGGGCTTCTTGGAGCACGAAGTGGTCTGATTTATTGATACAGCACGTATCACTCCATGCCCAAGTAAATCCACCATCCAGAACGATCTTGCAGAACGTTTGCAACTTGTCGTGGGTCGGAGATTGATCTAGCTCATACACCGAAGTGCGCATCACCTCCTGGAACGATGGCTCGTTGTCTTCCCACTTGTGTGACAGCATTACGTATCGGAAGTACTGTCGTACTTCATGTTTGATCCGGACGTAGTCGATGCGAGTTGTCATGGATGATACAAGTTCTTTACAGATTGCAGACGATTCGAATGTAGATGCCAGGTCTATTCTATTGTACAGACACCCATTGGTCGTGTTTATGAGCTCGCGTGGCAAACGACGGGTGGTCTTGTGGACAAACTTGCGAATCGTTGCCCGTATGCTCGATGGGTGGATGTATCGGTCACCAAGTCCTGTCAAATAATGTGAACATGTCATCTCTCTCGTGTAACGAGGATACAACTCACGTTGAACATCCGGATCAGGTGATTGCTCGATCTTTGAAAGCATTGCCTCGTATGCATCGACTGCACCCTCATAGTCTCCTGCCTTGTGTAAAGCCACATGCTTCATCTCATACCCAGAAGGAGACGATGGGTCGAGGATGACCACCTGATTATGGTGCGTCAACAACGTTGACCTGCATGAGGCAAAATTATGTACCTGGTTTGCATCGTCTAGCGCCTGTTGCCATGACCCAGATGCCGCGTATGCCTTGCTTCGTTTGATGAGGATGCCCTGTGGGGTAGGGGGGTCTAGAGGCAGCGTAGTGGAATAGTAGGATATGGCCTCGCGATATCGGTGGGCATCCAGCGCTGTATCTCCAAGGTATTCCACCTTCATGGAGGAGCGCTGCCTAAAGCCTAAAAGAATCGTTACGTAAGCAGTAAGACCGTGAGATGCGCGACCACTCACGAAGTGCCCATTCGCGATGCTCGTGATGCAGGCTCATCTCTTCTTCCAATTCACCCCTCATCTGATGAAAACACTCGACCGCATCTGTGATGTGATCAATCGCTTCGAGATGTTCACATACGACCTGATAGATTGCCACCCTGGAAGGTGTGAACTACGAACAAACGCAATGTCAGTCCCACTCCGGGTAAAAGAGAAGAAAAAGGATACTCACACCAACCGTAGAAAGCATAACATCTTTCCATGGGTGGCAAGTCAGTTTTGCTTTTGCCCACTCCCGTAAAAGTGGTGTTGGTGTGACGTTTGAGACAGCGTTGTCGTCTGCGGTAGCGGAGAGACGTCGTCGCGTGAAATCTAACGAAAAAGGTTGACACATAGCGGACAAACAGGCAGGAAATATGCTTACCACAGACCCACTCAGTCATGGGTCTGTTCGTGTGGACCACCCCTCCTAGTCCGCTCATCATTTCGTGGAAGCACTCCGTTGCGTCCGTAATGCGGTCGATCGCTTCCAGATGTTCGCACATGGCCCGATAAATGGCAAATCTCGGAACGACAAACTCCAAGACAAGAACGTCAGACACACGAGACATACAGAAGAGGGGATACTTGCAGCGGCAGCGGTAACCAAGGCATTTCTCCACGAGTGATTTGCCAATGTTGATTTTGCCCACTCACTCAAAAGTCGAGTTACGTCTGGAGCTGCGGGGCTTTCCGGGGCGGAGAGACATCGTTGTACAAAATCTGACGCAGTGATGCAGAGGGGTCGAGTGCATGGTACACAAATAAGTATAACATAAGCTCACCAGAAACCCACTTAGTGATAGCACCGTGCATGTACACCTCCTTTTCAAAGGTACGTACCAGCTCCAGAAGGGATTCGCCCGCACATTTTATACGACCCGCTGAATAGAGAGCTTCGCACAGACGTTGTTGAATTATGACGTCGAGATTATCGAATTTCCATCCGAATATCTGTCAAGGACGGTGAGAGATATTGATGGCTTGCCACATACCCATTAGGAAGCTTACTAATGAGATCAAAAATAAAGGTCGGGAGTCGTGGTGTCGCATTTGGGCTGGCGCACGCTGGAACGACTGTATCGCGTCCTCGTAGCTGCTGTTCTCCATATGAAAATTTCCAAGGAGAAGACACAAATATGCCTTCTGAAAGCATCAGTCGTGATGTTCGCTTCGTGGTGAGATGGAGTGAACGAGCCTGAACCACATAGAAGAGTGAGATGAAGGGGGCTCTAGCGATGAGGTCGTCTACACGCGATATCCCATCGGCGTGCTCTCCGGCAATGAACACGATGATAGCCTAGGGATGTAAGCAACTCAGGGGTGTCCAATTTCGAGGTCGCACACCTTGACAAGAAGGAGAAAGGTGGAGTGAGATGAGTGGAAGCATTCGATTGCGATGTCGCAGGATCGATAGGCCTTGTACTTGTCGCCGTCGCCGACATACGCTATGCTCTTTGTGATGTAGCCGATGACAGAGGGTTGAATTTTGATGGCCTAGGTGTAGATCAGCGAAGGTCAGCACCAGCGTAAGCTAGAGTTGAGTGCAACACACCCTTTCGGCATCAGCCAGTGCTATATCCCACTTTCGGAGGCGAGCCCGTACAAGAGCTCGACTAACAAGTGCATGGTGATTTGAAATCCAGGATGCATCGACCGCTGTGGTCAATAGTGCCTCTGCACTTTCGAGCCGATTATGTTTCCATGAGTCTAGAACAGCAGCGTCGACCTGGATGTCAAGGTCCTGGAGAGCGGGGTGTGAAAGGGACAATGGTATCGAGTCCTACGAAAGGCGAGTAAAAATATTCAGACACGCCGTAGGTCAACGAGACATGAACTTACGATGTTGCGAGAGAGGCTTTGAATGGTGATTGTTCCTTCCTGTCCACCAACTGCGAGAAGCTGTCCATTGGGAGAAAATGCGAGTGAACGGACATCTTCTGGATGCTGGATTTGACCAATCTGAGAGCGAGTTGACGTGTCCCAGAACATGACAGTACGCATTGTAGAGTAAGCGATGAATTCTCCGTGCTTTGGTAGTGCAATACACGAGGTGCGATTGGTGTTGGGGACTGGCCATTCGGAGAGTTTTGATCCTATAGACACGTCGAATTCGTTGATTTTACCTTCGGACACGACAAAGAGGTGGTTGTCTAACCAGAGGAGACCGGTGTTGTACCACGGCACTGCTAGTACTGGGATGTCGACGAGCAAACGGCCATCGTTGCTGTCCCAAACGAGAACAGACCCTTTCCAAGTGGCAGTTGCGATACGATCACCCTGCGGTGAGTATTTCGCTGCGATCACATACTTCTTGTGATAGAATGTTCGTGCTTTGTTGCGACTCTCGAGGTCCCAAACTGTGGCGGCGCAATTCCCCGACGTAGAGACGAGTCGCGTCGCGTCGGGTGAGAAGTCGACGGCATTGATGGTCCAGCCCAACTCCCAGTGCTCGAAGACTTGTGTGTACGTCGTCGTGTCCCACCAGCACAGGTAGCCCCACGACGTTCCTGCAGCAATCCACCTCCCATCCTGCGACACAGCGAGACATAGGACATTATCCGCTGCCATCCTTGCTACATGTTTTCCTTGCCACACCCGAATCCCGTTGTTCTTGTAACTGCTTACGACATACTCGCCATTCGCAGAGAATGTCAATGCCCGTAATTCGCTACCGCCGTTGATCTCAAAGGGCTTGGACCGCTCTTGCACAACGGTTAACATGAATACAGCTCCACCTCGCCAGTAGTACTCACCAGTCACCGCTGATGGTGGAGTCATCAGCGACGCAAGCCGGCGGGTGGGTGTTGACAAAGAGCGCTGGGCTGTACGTATACATTCTTCCCACTATATAGACGTTTCCCCTCATCGAATGGATCAGTACACAGGCCTCATCGCCTCGTGTTTTCCGCCGATCTTCTCCCGGGCCGTCTTATCTTCGAGATTTCCCATCCACAGCCCAGCCGAGCTGTTGTACTGGTTGGCTGGCCCAATAGCAAAAAGTCAACCCGCCCACTCTCAATACTCATGGCAAGGTCTTGGACCTATCTTTATCATGACTACTCTATTCCTTAGTAGATAGCCTTGCGACTAAGTCGGGAAACCTTCGAATCTACAACCGTAAAGAACACCAGGGCTACAACCTGCGACAGTACTAAAGATGCCACATTGGTAGACTACGAGAAATGCGGGGTTTGACGATACAAGGGTGTCACTCCGACATCGGGGTCGAGACGCATGGTGTAGTTGGTTTTACTGTTGCTATGCTCGCTCATATGGCATTAACTAGCTTCCCTACGAATGATCTGTCGAAAGCGTCTGGACGTTTCCGTATATTCGTCATCTCACTAGTTTCTCTTCCTCTAAATCATTTATAGCCAGCTCCCCCTTGCTCTCAAGCGGCTGTCCATCCTTGAAAAACCCACCTGTATGGCAAGCTCTTCCTTCCTGCTACACTGATCACGTTGCGACATACGTCCCTGCGTTTTGAAATGGATCCTATGTCGTCACCGTCCGACTTGATTTCGATATCACCTTTGGGTGATTCATCCAAGGCAGAGACCACGGGTGCACTCAAGCTGCTCACACAGGAGGTGGGCATCTTGTCTTATCTTTGTGTCCTTTACACCCCGCTTGTTATAATAAATAACACTGTTGACCATGTGAGCAGACATCCTGTTCAATCATCGAGCATAGCGAGTCTCGTTTCCCAGCTCAAGTTGATGTGTCATTGGCCCTGGATGCATATCGTCGATTGCCCACAGGGACGGAAATGATGCATACCATGACAGAGCATGTCAAAGCAGCCTACAACGTTCTCAATGACCCTCGCGGAGAAACCATCATATATGCGAGTCTCAGGGTAATTCCTACCTGTAGGCTCTGGAACTAAGACAGCGCGATTAGCCAGTGGGACGCTCGGAAAGGGATTTTCGTGCGTCGACCTCATCTTCGAGAATTTCAAAACAGTAGATGGTGCAGGAAAGTCGCAAAGGTCCGTCTAGTTTGATGCCTTATGTCTTATTTTCTGATGTTGCTCAGATAACCCTTCCGGTGGTCTTGCTAGATACTAGGAGACTCATAGTGTGCAGATCCCCCACGACCAAGACATTACCCATTGTCTTTGCCTCGAACCTTCATCCGTAGGCGTCTAGTCTACACCGGTAATCGCCTACTGATGATGGCTCTACAGAAATGGATGGTCATTCACTTGGGTCGCTCTGACTCACTGTATCCGAAGTAAAATCCATCGGGGCACTCAAACAGGTCTGTGAATGCCAGGGGTCTCCAGCACGAGGTACGCGTGCCCATTCTACTGCGTAGTACCACTGGCACCCTGTGTGGCATATCACGTGATCTATGTCGGCTGGTTACTTGCAATGAGTGATATTACAGCGAGCTTGTAAGGTGGAACACAGAAGATTCGAACAAATTGGTGAAATGTCGCGAAGCACAATACGAGCGCGAGGGATGACAGTTTTCAATGTTTGTCAAATCAGCAGTCAGGAAAGCAGAAAATCGAAGGGAAAATAAGTGTCATAACCGACCGGCGTTAAAGCACGTCCAATACGCGTACGCTGCCTATCAACTTGTCCAATAGTGCCGGCGTGATCTCGTCTACCTGGACTGTGATCAGACTCTCCGCCGCGACCCTCCTGAATGCTGCCACATTGCCGGGGTCCGGCGTGAGTAAAAGCGCACCGAACGGCCGATTTAGTCGAGCGATGACCCGGAGAGCACGTGTCTGTTTGTCCATCTCCGTCAGAGTCGAGGGGGGTTGGAGAGACGCCGCCTCTCGCGAACGTGTAGCAGGCCGTCGACCAAACGTCAGCCCAAAGCGTGAACCGAATCCCGTTCGTGTTTTAAGGGCCACTGAAGTGATATCGGAAGGACCAGGGAGTGAGGGCAGCTCGCCTTTCGAGGGTTTATCGTCCGCGTTCTCTTCTGGTATCGTGTCAGTCACGCTTCCAACAGGCTGTCGGTCCAGGAGGAAGTCGATCCAGGGATGGACAAGAGTCAGAGTCTCGAATCGGAAGAGGTCTTCCTCCGTCTTGATCTCCACAATCCCAAGTGCAGCTGTCTGTGCCCGGAATGCACGTTTTGACTTGCTCCGAGAAACCGATAAAGGTCCGAGTTTGAAAGCAATGCACGGCAGTTTCATCCGCTTTCCGGCGAACAACGGTACAGGAAGGTCATTAAGTCGGGTACATAATCTTATGACCGAGGAAAGATCCAAAGAAGAATTGCGCAATCCGGCTGTGATGGTCTCCATTTCCACGCCCGTGATCGCTGGTGGGATGTGTGAGGTCGGCATCTCGCCGAACACAGTAATCTTTGCCGGGAGACAGCTGTTAAAGCCTCCGGATCTTCCTGTCCATGCAAGGATCCTCGTGTCTCCGGAGCTCGTGAGTAGCTGTGCCAACAACCGCCCGAGTGCCTTGTCCCCCTCACCATATACGACTGACATTGAAAGGGAAAATATTCCAAGCAGCGAGTAGGCCGCGTCTTCGACCCGTGTCGACTTGCGTGTTGAAGCCAGACGAAGCTTCTCTCGTATGTCCTCCAAGCCTGGCCGGAGGGCCATCAAGGCTTGTGTTGAGATACTTGTTGCCTCCTCCATCTCCGCGATGATCTCAGGCGACTCCTTGTGGTTGGGGACATCGAGGTTCCTATATGGCGTCCAGTCTTTGTTATAGAACCGGACCACCTTCGAGGCGTGGTATTCCTGGAATGTCCACACACGGGTGTTCCAGATGCTGTCGACGAGACGCCGCAGTGGAACGTCACAGAGTAAAACGATCGTCAGGGCGGAGCTCTGGTACCACTGGAACATTGAGACCAGGGCCTCTTGAAGCACAGAGGAATCTGCTTTGTTGATACAACAGGTATCGCTCCACGCCCAATGCAATCCTGCATCCCGTACGACCTCGCAAAACTTTTGTAGCTTGTCATGAGTGGGAGATTCCTCCAGCTCGTATACAACGAGGTGTACCACGTTTTCAAACAGAGGTTCGTTCTCTTTCCACTTGTGCGAAAACATGGCATAACGGTAGTAGTGCCTGACTTGGTCCTCAATGAAGGCGTGATCGATGTCCGTCGTCGTAGAACAGACCAACTCGTGGAAAATTGGTTGCGATTCGAACGAGTATGCTTGCCCAGGCTTGTCGAAAAGACGACCGGAGTTGGTGTTGATGAGCACCAATGGGGAATCGCGAATGGTATTTTGAATGGCCTCGCGAATTGATTCCTCTGTCTCCTCTGGCTTGACAAAGCAAAGAGCATGCTCTACGAGGATATATCAATGTGTAAACAATAGCACGAGGTCGTCGCCCTCACCACGAGTCTCTGGATCAGATGAGACCGACATTTTTGAGAGCATTGTCTGGAATGCAACTTTTGCGTCACCATGGCAGCCTGCACCACGTAAAGCCATATGTTTCCTCTCATAACCCAACGGCGAAGATGGGTTGAGCATGATAACCTGATGAGTTTCGATCGGGAGGATGGCCTTGGACAAGACGAGATCAACGTACTTCATTCGC
Organism: Brasilioporus rufonigricans; assembly: GCA_038089195.1. Taxonomy (NCBI): domain Eukaryota; kingdom Fungi; phylum Basidiomycota; class Agaricomycetes; order Boletales; family Boletaceae; genus Brasilioporus; species Brasilioporus rufonigricans. The sequence continues at coordinate 17,420 of JBBPKJ010000288.1, forward strand.
GTCACTTAACGCCTCCTTCCACAAGCCCATGTTGGCTTGGGCTTTGCTACGCTTCGCGAACAAAGTCTCGGGCTCAATGGGATTGAGGGACAAGGCAGCTGTATATTGTATGATGGCTTTATCGTGGTGTCGAGCGCTCATTGCGATGTCTCCGATTTCCACTAGCTTTCCGCTACACCAATCTTTGAAGCCTGAACGACAAAGAGCATTCAACCAGAGTATGGCACTTGGATGACCACTCACCAATAATCGATGTGGCCTGCTCACTATCACTCTCCAGTGCTAATTCGCTCGCCATTTCCAGTAAACACTCGGTCGCATCACGATCGACGACTTCCAGATGTTCATATATGGCCCGATAGACAACAAGTCTCGGAGAGATGAACTGCACGCCAAAGAACATTAGACCCATGAAACATGTAGATAAATAGTGACACTCGCGCCGGTAGCAGTTGCCAAGGCATCTCTCCAGGAACGACTCGCCAATGTCGCTTTTGCCCACTCCTTCAAAAGTGATGTGGGTTTAGCACAACGCGTCATCAGACTAGTAATGTCTTTGGTCACGTTTGAGGTCATGCCATTCTCTGGAGTAGAGAGACATCGTTGCGTGAAGTCTGACAGAAAAGATTAGATGCAAGGTACACAAATAGTCAGATGTGGCTCACCAGAAACCCACTTGACGACGGCTTTATGCATGTACACCTCTTTTTCAAAGGTATGTATTAGCTCGAGAAGGGATTCGCCCGCATCTTTGATGCGGCCCGCTGAGCATAGGGCTTCACACAGACGCTGCCAGATCGTAATGTCGAGATTATCAAATTTCCATCCAGATATCTGTCGGGGATGGTGAGTGATATCATTGCATTGAATATGCTCATTACGAAACTTGCCAATGAGACCACAAAGAGAGATTGACTTGGATAGGGTCGTAGTTGAGCACGAGCACGCTCGAAGGATTGTATCGCGCCCTCGTAACTGCCGTTCTCCATACGCAATTTTCCAATGAGAAGATGCGTGTAGGCCTGCTAGCAAGGTCAGCGGTGACATTTGCCGTGTGGTAGCGCGTTATCCACGTACATGAACCACATAGAACATCGAGTTGCAAGGCACCGTGGCGATGAGGTCCTCCATGCGCGAAATCGCATCGATGTATTCTTCGGCCATGAACACGATGACAGCCTAAGGACCGTGGATAATCGAAGTACGCCTAAGCTTGAAAATACTGACCTTGACAACAAGGAGAAAGCTGATATGAGATGGATGCAGGTGCTCGAATGCGATATCGCAGGCCCGATAACCCCTGTGCCTTTCTCCGCTGCCAATGTGCGCTATGCTCTTTGCGATGTAGCCGATGACGGACGGCTGAATCTCGATGGCCTTGCGTTAACTAATGTTAGCGTCGTGTATTTAAGTAGAGTAACAGATACCTTTTCAGCATCGGCGAGAGCTAACTCCCACTTTCCCAAACGGGCCCGAAGGAGAGCCCGACTAGCGAGCGTGTTGTGGTTTGGATTCTGAGACGTGGTGATTTCCGCCCCAAATAGGGCTTCCGCGTTGTCGAGCTGATCTTGCTCCCACAAATCGAGGATAGTAGCGTCTATCTGAAAGTCGAGCTCACGGAAAGTTGGGGCCGAGATCGACTATGTAGAACATGTTCGAAGTAAGACAATTTTGATAATACACCGCACCGTCTAACGAAAACGCCCCACTTACGATGGCGCGAGGCTCTCCCTAGAGTAGGTATGGTGGAGTCAGTGCCAGACAGACCGGGAAAATGACAAAACCCTACCGAGGTGGAATCAGGTGGATTGCAATTATGGCCTCCTGACATCAGAGACTGCTCGTCTTGTTGCCCCTGTTCGCGAGTTGGCGCCTGTCACGCTATTTAAATGGGTTTGATGTGACGACATTCAGTACTTACAGTGATGCGGGGCAGCCTTGCAATCCTGATTGTCCCGTTTTTCCCACCGATGGCAATCGACCGGTCATCTGGTGAGATTGCGAGTGAATACGTGTATTGAGGATGTTGAACTTGACCGAGCTGGGTGCGCGTCAATGTGTCCCAAAGTGTGACGGCACTCCTTGTAGAGTATGCGACGAATCCTCCGCGCCTCGGTAGGGCAATGCACGACCAGTCATCGGTATCGGCGACTGGCCATTCGGAGACTGTTGATCCTGTATACACGTCAACTTCCTTGATCTTACCGTTGGATACGACAAAGAGGTGGTTGCCGAACCAAAGGAGACCAGTGTTGTACCACGGGATTACTGCTACTGTGATGTCGGCGAGCAAGCAACCATCGTTGCTGTTCCAGACGCGAACAGATCCATAATAAGTGGCTGTTGCGATCCTGTCTCCTTGTGGCGAGTATTTTGCCGCGATCACCCAATTCTTGTGGTGGAATGTTCGGACTTTTTTGCGAGTCTCGAAGTCCCAAACTGTGGCTGTGCCATCCCTCGACGCGGAGACGAGACGAGACGAGTCGGGCGAGAAGTCAACACCGTGAATGGCCTCGCCGTGCCAGTGCTCTAGGACTTGAAGTGCGTATGCAGTTGTGTCCCACAAGAGCACATAGCCCCACAGTGTCCCCGCAGCAATCCATCTGCCGTCTTGGGACACAGCGAGACATACCACACCCTGCGCTTCCATCGTTGCCACTTGTTTCGCGTCTTCCAGTTGCCATACTCCAACTCCCTTCCTCCTGTCGCCGCTTACGAGATACTTGCTATTCGCAGAGAATGTCACTGCCCATAATTCGCTACCGAAGTTGATTTCGACAGGAAAAGAACACTCTTGCTCAATGGTCAGCATGAATACAATTCTGTCTCGCCAGTACGTACCAGTCATCGTTGACAGTGGAGCTGCAGAGCAATGATGGGCTGAGAAGCTGTGGTCCCTATGCCTTCTTCGCTGGTATCCACGTTGCCCCTCGTGAATATAGATCAGTTCTCACGTTCGATAGCCTCGGGTTTTCGGCTTTTCTTTACCTGGACCGTGTCTCCTCTGAGGAATCGTTTTTCCACTAGCGTACCTCGCCATGAAACAACGCAGTCAAACAATTAGAAGTCGCCGCCCGTTACAACCAACGCACGCGGGCTACGTTTCTCGGCTCTATGTCTCACTGTTGTAAACTTGACCAGCACGCTTTATCTTTCCTTTTATGGTAATAATTACATAAGTTTAGAGCGTACATTTTCCTACTGTCCTCTAGTTTATTTCCTCAGTAGCCTGACATCTACCGAGGGTAAGCCCTATTTCATAGGCGTTCGTTACTTTACTAACTTACCATAGTTCATTTAGGTAGTACTCTTAATATCAATAGCTTGACATCTACTGAGGTTCTCATAGGTTCCTAGCTTATACCTCTGCCGAGCAATTACAACCTCACAATACTCGCCACTGTCCTTTTGACGTCTACGCACGCAGGGTTAGCTCACTGTATGCGTATGGTCTCTCTGCAGATCCAATCAGGGCGCGAAAGTCATTTACGCCTGCGATCTTCCCTTCGGTGTGCCGGACATAGGTTACACGACGGTTACACTGCAAAGTTGAGGGTCAAGACCTCATTTTGCGTCATGTGGGGTCCGAGGGCCTGGGGAGAGAATAAGACAAAGGTTCCGGTGACGCATTTATAGGTGCGTGTCCGTGACCGCTAATACTTTCTGCGCGATCATGTCATTTACCTCTTCAGGCGTCGGGATAAAACCCAGACCGTCAGTGAGTGGCCATAATAAAATGATATTGCACCCGATTGTCGGATTCAAGGCATGAAGCAGCCTCAAGCTATCCTCGAGGGAAAAATCACTTTCGGGCGATATTATTTGTCTTGTATATCTGTTAATCGCCTTGGTTGGCCGCCCCACATCTATCTAGTGCCACCGATATCATCTAACTCCATCGACTCAAGCGTCCGTGAACTATAGGAAGAACAATGCCGTAATTGATTTGAAGGGCTGTCTCCCACCTCTGTAGTGCTGATCGAGTTGAGCAAGTCGTCGAGAGAGAAATGAACGGTTCGCAGCGAAGGGGCTTGTGGTAAAAGTGGAGGATGATGGCGTCCGAAGGCGTGAGAGGCCCGGGTACCAGAGTGACGGATTTGAAAGTCTGGTTGGCCTACGTCCAAGGCTTTGAATGTCGTACCAGCGGCAGCTAATGTGTGGAGGCGGAGGATCATTCTGTGTAGGCCAGCTGAGGTGAGACGTGAGCAGTCAATGTTCCAGAGATCATTGGTGTCGATGTCAGTGAGAAAACCTTTAAGTTGTCAAGCAGGAACTTTGATCAGATGGGTAAAACAGGATTACCCAAAATTGGCAGACGGTGGAAAGGTTGCCGAGGAAAACGCCACGGAGACACAAGCGCCAAAGTGACTCGGAGGTTAGTCCCTCGGCCTGCAGTACACCTAATCTATTTTAGTGGAAGGGGGCACCATGTATCATCGAGAACCATTCGCTTTCGCTTCGAAATCAGCCTTTACAGGTAGAGTTTTACGATTCTCCGTACATGACACGTTTCTTCGCCCGACGTTCAGGCGAAACGATCACGGAGGCTGAACTATACTCAGCCATCCGATGAGTTCCAATGGGCCTGAGTACTTGGAATGGGGCAATCGGGAAACAGATCCCCCTTTACAATGTCTGCTTGATGGGCCCCAGACTAGACGGGTTTACCATGCGGGCTCACGGTATCTGATATTGATAGATTCTGGGTTCCGGGTCTCGGTGCAGCCACCAAAAGTTGTCTTGCTCATGGACGAGTCCTCAGCAGACCTAGGACAAGACAGCAGCTGTGAGGCTACGACGATGACAGAATCAGGCTCCAACGCATACAAGGATATCCATATTTGCAGGGTAGCTGAAAACACCTTGGAGCCAAGACGCTACTCAAGTTACAAAACGTCGATTGTGCGTACCCTGTCCAAAATACTAGTTAGCGGAAAGTTCTCCAGGAACTGCACATTGATCATGCTATCTGCTGCGATCCGCTTGTACCCCACCACCCGTTGATCAGCCGCTGTCAACCTGAACAACAGTGCGCCGAATGGTTGTCTAAGACGGGAAACCAACCGTCTCGCACGCGTCTCTCTGTCCATTGGTTCTATTTCAACAGGAGTAGACGATAACGGTGATTGGGATTCAGGAGGTGGCGACGAATCGTCAAGTTCCCCGCCGTTGACAGCCGTGTCAGTGATCTCTTCATCGTCAACGTCTTCATAGTCCTGGTGCGGCGAGGGAGGCGGCATAACATAGTCCTCTCCAAATGCACCACTATGCAAGTCTTCATGCTCTAGAAGGCTTCCCAACCAAGGATGGACAAGATACAGAGTCCCACACCGAGTCAGATTATGTTTCGTCCTGATTTCCAACATCCCAAACGCATCAGTATCCGTGCGATAAACACGAAGTGGTCCCGTGGTTTGGTATAACGAAAGACGCGGCAGTCGGAAGGTGATACATGGAAGTGTCATCCGACTGTCTGCAAACCTAGGTGTAGGAAGCTCCCGGAGACGGTTGTGTAACCTCAATGCTCCATCGAGGTCGAATGAAGATGTGGCCGAGGCGGTCATCCTTGCTTCCACTTCACCATCCAGGATGCGCCGGGGGAGGTGTGATGTGGCTGGTCCATTGAACACGGCAACATGGGCGGGCAGACAGCTGTTGAATGGACCAGACTCGCCAGTCCATGCAAGGATACCAACATCTCCAGATCTCGTCAGAATGTTTGCCAATAGACGACCAAGGGCACCCGTCCCTTCACCGTATATCGCAGGTATACCTGTGGCCGAAAATATGCCCAGTAATGAGTATGCTTCATCCTCCACCAGCGTCGTCTGCCTTGTCGATGCGAGACGTAACTTCTCTCGAATGCTGTTTAGGCCTGGACGAAGCCCAATTAATTCCTCCGCGGACACCCCAGTGGCTTCCTCCATTTCCGACATCACTTCTCGCGACTCTTTGTGATTCGGCAACTGTAGATTGAGATACAGAGCCCAGTCTTCTGTGTAGAAGAGAACGACCTTGGCGGCAATGTATTCCTGAAGGGTCCAGGCACGAGTATTCCATATGCTCCTCATCAGAGCCCCGAGCCGAGATGACGAGAGAACACCTCGCAGGTAAACGATCGTGGATGCAGATCCCTGGTACCACTTGAACATCGCCACGAGGGCTTCCTGGAGCACGAATGGATCTGATTTATTGATGCAACATGTATCACTCCATGCCCAAATTAGTCCACCATCCCGAACGATCTTGCAGAACGTTTGCAGCTTGTTGTGAGTCGGAGACTGATCTAGGTCATACACCGAAATGTCCATCACCTCCTGGAACGATGGCTCGTTGTCTTCCCACTTGTGCGACAGCATCACGTATTGGAAGTACTGTCGTACTTCACGTTTGATCCGGACGTAGTCGATACGAGTGGTCATAGATGATATAAGTTCTGTACAGATTGCAGACGATTCAAATGCAGATGCCAGGTCTGCTCTGTTGCACAAACGCCCCTCAGTCGTATTGATGAGCTCGCGTGGTAAACGACGGATAAACTTCTGGACAACTTTGCGAATCGTTGCTCGTGTGCTCGCGGGGTGGATGTACCGATCACCGATTCCTGTTGAATAAGGTGCTCAGTTGTCTTTATTTCATGTAACAAGGATACACCTCACGTTGAACCTCCGGATTTGGTGACTCCTCGATCTTTGAGATCATCGCCTCAAATGCATCAATCGCATTGTCGTAGTCCCCTGCTATGTGTAAAGCTGCATGCTTCGTCTCGTACCCTGAAGGAGACGACGGGTCGAGCGTGATCACCTGATCGTGACGTGTCAGTAACATCGACTTACATGAACTAAAATTATGTACCTGGTTTGCATCATCTAACGCCTGTTCCCACGACCCAATTGCCAGAGATGCCCTGCTTCGCTTGGAGAGGATGCCTTTGGGGGAGGGAGGGTCGAGAGATAATGCAGTCGAATAATGAGTGGTGGCTTCATCGTATCGCTTGGCATCGGCCGCAGTATCTCCGAGGGACATCAATTTATCGGAGGAACGCTGTATGAAATCTGATAAGATTGTCACGTCAACGACGACACAGCGAGATACGCAACCACTCGCCAGAGGCCCATTCACGGTGCTCATGTTGCAACCCTGTCTCCTCTCCCAATTCACTCATCAGTTGGCGGAAACACTCGACTGCATGCGTGATGTTCCCCGTAAAGTAGAGGGCTTCACACAGACGTTGTCGGATCGTGAAGTCGAGATAATCAAATTTCCATCCAGATATCTGTCGGAGACGGTAAGGGATATTGGTACATTAGGGTATACCTGTTAGAAAACTTGCCAGCGAGACCAGAAATAATTGGGTTGGGAAGGGTTGTAGTTTGGCTCGTGCATGCTCGAACGACTCTATCGCACTCTCGTAGTTTCTGCTCTCCATACGTGAATTTCCGACGAGAAGGTACATGTAGGCCTGCTGGGAGCGTTAGCCGTGATATTCCCCGCATAGTAGCGCGTTATGCACATCCCTGAACTACATGGCATTCCGGGTGGAAGGAGACCGTAGCAATGAGGTCGTCCATGCGCAATATAGCATCGACATGTTCTCCTGCCAGAAAGACGATGATGGCCTAGAGACCATCTGCAGCTGAACGACGCACAAGATAGAAAATACGTACCTTGACGAGAAGGAGAAATGTAACGTGAGATGGGTGAAGGTGCTCGAATGCTATATCGCAAGCCCGATAGCCCTTGTGCTTTTCTCCGTGGCCGACATGCGCTATGCTCTTTGCGATGTAGCCTATGACGGATGGTTGGATGTCGATGGCCTTGATGGTAGTTGACGTTAGTGTTGTGTATGTGAGTAGAATAGCAAACACCTTTTCGGCATCGGCGAGTGCTACATCCCACTTTTGCAGACGAGCCCGAACGAGAGCTCGACCAACGAGTACGGAGTGGGTAGGATTCTGAGACGTGGCGACTGTTCTTGTTAATAAAGCTTCTGCATTGTCGAGTTGGCCTCCCCTCCATAAATCAAGGACAGTGTCTTCTATCTGAAAGTCGGGCTCACGGAAAGTGAGGGTTGAGACTGAATCCTATCGTGGAACATGATCAGAGCAAGGCAATTGCCGAGGTACGGCACCATCCAGCGAAACACGCCACTGACAGTAATGCGAGGCAGACTTTCGATCCTGATTTTCCCGCTCTTTCCACCGATGGCGATCGACCGGTCACCTGGCGATATTGCGACTGAACAGATGTTTTGAGGATGTTTGATTTGACCAAGAAGGGTGTGCGCCGACGTGTCCCAAAGCGTTACCGTATCGTTTGTAGCATATGCGATAAAACCGGCGTGCTTTGGTAGGGCAATGCACGAGTAGCCGTTGGTCTCTTGGACTGGCCATTCCGAGACTGTCGATCCAGTGGATGTGTCGAGTTCCTTTATTTTACTGTCGGCCACGGCAAAGAGATGGTCGCCGAACCAGAGGAGACCAGTGTTATGACACGGGATCACTTCTACTGGGATGTCGACCAGCAAGCAGCCATCGACACTGTCCCAGACTCGAACGGGTCCAAGAAGAGTGGCTGTCACGATTCGGTTTCCTTGCGGCGAGTATTTTGCTGCGATCACCCAGTTGTCGTGAAGGAGTTTGTGTACTGGCCCACGAGCCACGAGGTCCCAGACCGTAGCCGTGTGGTTTAGTGATGCAAAGACGACTCTGGTCGAGTCAGGTGAGAAATCGACGCCGAAGATGGCCCGGGTGTCCACCCAGTGCGGCGAGATGACTTGTTCGTGTGTCGCTGCATCCCACAAGAAGACATGGCCCAAGTATGTCCCTGCAGCGACCCACCTCCCATTCTGGGACACGGAGAGACACGCGACATCCAACATCTCCATTGGTGTCGCGAGGAAGCCCCTAGCTGTCGCCGCAAGCCAGAATGTCGCTGTCTGTTGTCCGTCTCTCACATGCCACGTTCGAACCTTCTGGAAGTCGCCACTAACGAGATGCTCCCCATTTGCAGAGAACGTCACCACTCGTAATCCACTGACATCGAGTTCAACGGGAAGGGGACGCTCTTGGCCGATAGTGAGCCCAGATGCAACTCCGCCTCACCAGTACGCACCGGTCATCGTCGATGGTGGAGTCGTTAGCGACACGAGATAGTGGGTGAGAGTCAACGAAGAGCTGTGGGTATCCCTTATTTGCATCTTATCCACTCTGTTGATCCTCATCGATATAGATCAGTGCACACGCCTCGTCGCCTCGTGTTGTCTGCTTCAACGGGAATAAAAGCCTTTCCTCCGCGGAACCGCCCCTCTATCCACGAACTCCGTCACGGAAATCTCCATTTAAACACTTGCGAGTCACCGTCCATTACACGGTATGGTACATTCGTCGTCTGTATCAATGAGTTTTCGATCCATGCTCAATGCTTTTCCTCCCCTCATTTATCACGCGTCTCATCCCGTTCATACACGTCAACTCCCCGTCAAAGCATGCGAACCTATGACCTGCTTGCCTCACCCACCCCTTGCCGTCGCGCGTGTGGCGTCGCCATAGACGTGCGGTCTCGTAGACCACGTCAAGTCACGTAAGTTCACTGTGCGCGCCATTCCTCGGTGCACGTGGGACAGGTAAAATGGCGCCCCCACTGCAGGCGTTGCATGGCTTTGTACCAAGAACCCGTTTCGCGCAATGGTGTGCCTTGAAGGGGGCTGAATAAGACAGATGCTCTTGCAGAAGCACTTCACAAAACTATCCGTGCGTGTCCATAGAACACAAAAACCGCACACACTATCATGTTGTTCACCCGGTTTCTAGGTACCAGGGTAAAGAAAATACAACAAGTATACCAAGGCGGGGTCCAGAACTTGCTACCGAAATCGAGAATCAGAACCACTCCACAATGCCTCGCTCCACGCCTTGCGTACTTCTAATTGACATGAATTGCGCCTCTTCTATTGACGAGAAAGCTTGTGTCCACGTCTATGAAGTCTGCTCGTGTATATTTCTTTGTTGAATACCATGGAAACATGATCCCACTAGCATGCGAAGGCATGGCCCTTCTTTTGCCTGCAACCGTCAATTTATTAGTTCGCAAGCCGACCATTTACACCACTCAGCTATCCCTATTCCTTACTCACGCTGTTGTGTTGCCGATCCAACGGAATCTCATCTCTCCAAATCCTCGATTTATTCGTGCTATCGTTCTCGTGGAAGGCGTTCATTTTATGGATTTCATTCTTCCTACACACCCTTCTCGGAGATCCTTGGCGCGAACACTGGTTTTGTCAACTAAACCGTGACTGTATTGAATTTCAGCTGGTATGGTCATGCACATAGCATTTCGTGCAACGAAGGTTTCCTGAGCTATCACTTTTAGTTAATATGCGACCCTGTTGGAGATCATCCCATTAGCTAGTACATACTTGGATAATTTCGTACTTACATTATATTACTATATTCGGACAGCAGTGTCCGTTAGCACGCGTCCGCCTATGGCGTCCCAAGTGTCACATAAATAACACAACTTATTGAGAGAGCGCGCACAATACATTGAGAGAGTGTGCACAACATATTGGGAGAGCGCACAACATACTGAGCGAGTGCACAATATGTTGAGCGAATGCACACAACGTGTTGAGTTGTGCGTGCAACACAGTATCTTATTCTCAAGGCACCTGTAGGCCTGGACCCTGGGCGGTAACTTCTACATTTCTAAGTGTAAAATGTAGATACAATGTACTCATAGACAATGGCTATCCGCTCGATAGTACTACCCTTGCATCGGGCTGATGGAGCACCGACTGGCATGACAGCCTACTGTGCAGAGACGATGTCCTTGTTCCTCAGGTGAGGCATTGAAAAGATAACCGTGTTCAGTCTTGGGTATAGGTGTCAATGAGAAGAGAGTAAGTTTCAGGGTGAATGTCATCCATTATGATTTGGAACCCATAAAAGCAGTGCACCTCCGTGGCCTGGGCTTCATGCGGGAACAGCTCTCCTAACGGTCCAATCCAAAGCGGCAAAGAAGGTGACTGGGAACCTAGAGGTTGCGCTCGACAGCCTGAGACCCACTGGCAACTTAAGAAGGCAAGGATATAGGATATGAAAAGGCGACTCACCAGCGAGGAAGAAGGTGAGTTGGGATGACTCGGGCGGTCTTGTTTCCAAGTTCACAAATTAGAGAATCGGTCAAAGAAAAGCATCACGAGTGGATTGGAATGACATTACTACAGTGCGGTATGTACAACAGGAGGCTGAATGTCCGAGTAATGTCTAAATGATGCTCGGATGTGCTCGTCTGTCTGCAACTCCATGACTTCTGCTACAGCGATGTTTTTGTTAGACTGCAGGATACTTGTAGTTACTAAGTATCCTAAGGTAGCTACTAGCGCGATGTAACTATTGCTTATGTAAGCCTGAAAGCGTAGGTAATCAATAATTCCAACACTCCCCCTCAAGCTGAAACTCTGGCAAGGTGAATGCTTGCCTAAAGTAAAGAGGGAAATAACAGAGAATATGAATACCTGAGTAAAAACATCCACAAACGATGATGTTTCGTGTCCGTAGAGTGTCCGTCGAGTGGTCACAACGCTGCGCTCGAGCGGTTACCCGATATGATAAGTCGCGACTCGGCTATTGTCGCACTCTTGCTGCTGGGCGCGCGGTCGTCCTCGATTATCGCTGGTGCCGTCGTCTTCGTGTTTCACGGTTCATGGATGCTAACACGTCTTCTATAGTCCATGTACATTCCGTACAACGCGTCCGATCGTCCGATTCAGCCTTGACGCGATCTGATTGCTGGGTGAGTCCAGCTGCTACTTCTAACCTTTCTAGGTCGCATTTTTAATCGTCCTTAGCGACGCGGTGGGTCTGGGTGTTTGGTATGTCGTAGATGGTGTCTTAGAAGTGGTGTGGACGGCCTATGTACGTCCGTCGTTGAGCGCTTGTGCCGTCTGTGCTGACTCAACTCTTTATCAGCTGGCGTCCTTGTGTCGACTCGTTTCGAGTCGCGGCATGCGACGCTCGTTACGCCGCCTATTCCCCATCGTCTTCCATCCTTTCCGGGTCGATTCCCATCGTTCCAGCACTTCCGATCACTTCCGAAGCCTTCCGATTCGTCCTGACTCCCCACAGTTGGCCTCCTGACCTTATATCTTGATCAGGTGCGTTCATTCCGTCGCCGGTGTTGTTCGTGTCGCCTCTGGGACGTCTCTTGCACATTCCTGAGTCCCTACAAGCGACCTCTTCGCCTCCCAGGTCATCCAGCTCGTCTCGAGCTCTCCATGGTGGGTCTTCCTCCCCCTGGCGCTCCAAGTGTTCGTGTTGACGTTCTGACGCGTACCGCGGCTTCTTCAGCCGTTCCTTGGTGTCCTCGTCGCGTCTGGACATCGCCGACGCGTCCGCTTCGCTTGCAGGGTCGCCCTGCTCATCTGGAGCATCCTCTGGTAAGTTTTCTTTGACCTCGCGCTCTGGGCGTTCTCCGACGCGTTCTGACGCGTTTGACAGCTTCTTTGGCCGTCACATAGCGTCCTCGTCATGTCCCGAAGCCTTCGATGCATCCGCTTCGATATCCGGCGCGTGTGGCTTGACCATAGCCCTCAGAGGTGAGTTATCTCTAACTTTTCGCTCTAAACGTTATTTAACGCGTTCTGGCGCGTTCCACAGGTCCTTCGGCACATTCCTAGGGTCCTCTGCATGTCTTAACACTCCAGACGCGTCCGCATTGACGCTGGTAAGCGCCTCGTCAATGCTCGCTAACCTTTTCCTCTCCACCTTGAGCTCGACGCTTGGGGGTTTCCTCGTGTGGTTCGCGGCCTCGTCTGGCGGTTCTGGCGGTTCAGGTGAGTCCATTGGACTATTTTCCGGTCGTCCTGGACGCTGGCTTGTCCGTCTCGTAGCTAACGACTTCAGCGTGACTCGCTGTGAGTCACCGTTGGCGCTGTTCGTTGTGCCTCGTCGCCGCTTCGTCGACCATCTATACCGCCTCCTCGGACCTCTTGACGCTCCTCGACATCATTTGTATCACCGTCGTTGCCTGCCAGTCCGGCCGTCGCATCTATGCGATCCTGTGTCTTGCTAACTAGGTTCAGTGCCCGATCTTCATCGTCACCGTCCGTACGGCCGTCCGGGGGCTTCATTTCCCATTGGGCATTCTCCTGCCCATGTCCAGGTAAGTCTTCGTCGACTAATAACTTCGTTCGGAGGCCCTCGCTGCCATCTGACTCGACTGTCGCATCCGCGCGATCTCCAGGTGTGGTCGGTTCGTCTGCGCTGCTCGTCGGCTCCGCATGGGCATGGTGGCCCCCTGGGTCATCTACGACGTCTCCTAGTACGTCCTGACCGATTTCGTAGGCGTCCTGACCGATTTCGTAGGTGTTCGCCTCAACCGTCCGACCTTCGGCGGTCTCGTCTGGTCTCCGCGACCTCGACTTGGTCTGCTTGACCCTCACCTTGCCTGTTCCTTCGCCTAGACCTTCCAGCTAGTCAGATGGCTCTGTAGGCTCGTCAGGATGATGTTCGACGTCACCCGGCGCGTCTGCAGCGTTTTCTGACGGTCTTGGCTTTGCCGTCTCGTTGTCTGCGTCTTCATCATCACTGGCCTCGTTTCCCCCACTCTCGACGTCGTCGCAGGTTCCTGCTGTCCCATGTCGCTCATGACCCCTCCAACTATTCGGCTTGACCTCTAGCAGGTTTTCCGTCTCGCGTTTCATCTTGCGACGCCTCCTCTGACTCTCTAACCCAGTTCTGGGCCTCTCATTGGCCACTTTCAGCTCTTGCGGTACTTAAACTGTTCGTGAGCGGTCTCGAGTTG
>JBBPKJ010000289.1:0-31161 GCA_038089195.1 Brasilioporus rufonigricans
CACTATGTATCTCCTCGTCCTCCAAAAGAGTCCCCAACCAAGGATGAATGAGATGGAGAGTCCCTAACCGAGAGAGATCCTGTTTCGTCCTGATCTCCATCACTCCAAACGCATCAGTATCCACGCGATGCACACGACCTGAATTTGTTCGATATGACGAAAGACGTGGGAGTCGAATAGCGATGCATGGCAATGTCAATCGACTCTCTGCAAACCTAGGTGTAGGAAGTTCGCGAATGCGATCGTATAACCTCAACGCTGTATCAAGGTCGATTTGAGAGGCGTGCAATCGAATAATAGCTAATTCCATCTCTGTGTCCGGGATGCGTCGTGGGAGGTGTGATGACGCTGGTCCGTTGAACACGGAAATACGGGCTGGCAGGCAACTGTTGAAGGGCCCGGACTCCCCCGTCCATGCAAGAATACCGACATCTCCAGATCTGGTGAGAATATTCGCTAATAGACGCCCTATGGCTCCTTCTCCTTCGCCGTATATCGCGGATATACCCGTAGCTGAAAAGATGCCGAGTAATGAGTATGCAGCATCTTCAGGTAGCGTCGTCTTTCGGGTTGAAGCAAGACGGAGCTTCTCCCGAATGTTGCTCAACCCTGGACGAAGTCCCATCAATTCCTTTGCAGATACGCCAGTGGCTTCCTCCATCTCCGAGATCACTTCCTGCGACTCCTTGTGGTTCGGTAACCGTAGATCGAGGTAGAGAGTCCAATCCTCCGTGTAGAACAGAACAACCTTGGCTGCAATGTATTCCTGAAGGGTCCAGGCACGAGTATTCCATATACTTTTCACAAGAGCACCGAGTTGTGACAGGGAACGGACACCCCGGAGGTAGACAATGGTCAAAGCAGATCCCTCGTACCACTTGAACATGGCAACCAGGGCTTCCTGTAGGATAAAGTGATCGGACTTGTTGATACAGCATGTATCACTCCATGCCCATGTGAATCCAGCACTCCGAGCGGTCTTGCAGAACATTTGCAGCTTGTCATGAGTCGAAGATTCACCTAGGTCATATACAGGAGTGTTTATAACCTGATGGAACAACGGTTCGTTGTCTTCCCACTTGTGTGACAACATGACGTATCGGAAGTACTTCCGCACTTCACGCTTGATCCAGACATAGTCGATGCGCGTTGTCGTGGATGATACAAGTTGTGTAAAGATTGGGGATGATTCGAATGCAGAAGCCTGTGCTGTTCTATTGTACAAACACCCATCTGTAGTGTTGATGAGTTCGCGTGGCAGATGACGAGTGGTCTTGTGGACAATTTTACGAAGGGTTGCTTGCGTGCTCGATGGGCTGATGTACCGATCACCAAGCCCTGTCGAATAATGTGGATATGTAACCTTTATCGTGTAACTAGGATATAACTCACGTTGAACCTCAGGATCAAGCGACTCCTCTACCTTTGAGAGCATGACTTCGAACGCTTTAAGGGCATTTGCATAGTCTCCTGCCTTGTGTAACGCTGCATGCTTCATTTCGTATCCCCAGGGTGACGACGAATCCAGCCCGATTGCCTGATGATGATGCGTCAACAACATTGACCTCTGTTGAGGAAAAAATATGTACCTGGTTTGCATCGTCAAGTGCTTGTTTCCATGAGCCAAATGCCAAGTGTGCCTTGCTTCTCTTGATGAGAATGCTCTGTGGGGAGAAGGGATCGAGGGATAACGCAGTCGTATAAAGGGTGATGGCCTCCCCATATTGATGCGCGTCCATTGCCACATCTCCCATATGCTCCTCGGGACGCTTCGGCTGCTTCGAGTAACGATGCCTGAAGCCTACCAGGATCTTTACGTAAGCAGTAGACCACTGAGACGTACAGCCACCTACCAAGAGCCCATTCGCGATGCTCACGATTCAGGTTTATCTCCTCTCCCAATTCGCTCGTCATCTGGTGGAAGCACTTGACAGCATCCTCTATACGTTCTGTTGCTTCCAAATGGTCACATATGACCTGATAGATAGCTACCCTTGGGAGTGCGAACTATACACCGATGGTATTGATCTTATAGTAGTACGAGAACGAAAGAGAGGTGCTCACGCCAGCAGTAGAAAGCATGGCATCTTGCCATGAGCCACGAGTCAATCTTGCCTTGGCCCATTCCCTCAAAAGCGGTGTAAGGGTGGCATCAAGGGTCGTCGTGTCAGTGTCTTGTGTTGTGTTTGGGACTCCGTCGCCATTGTTTGCGAGGGATAGACGCCGTTGAGTGAAATCTGATGCAGAGTCGAATAAACAACAAACAAACAAACAGGTAGAAGTTAACCTCACCACAAACCCACTGCGTCATTGAGCTACTCGTGTAGACCTCTACACCTAATTCACCTATCATTTCATGGAAGCAGTTGGTCGCCTCCGTGATACGGTTAGTCACCTCCAGACATTCACATATGGCCTGATAGACGGAAAATCTCGGAGCGATGAACTCCAAACCATGGGCGTTAGGCTCATGGGGTACCAGGGAACACAGGAGAATGCTCACGGCAACAGCAGTAACCAAGGCATCTTTCCACGAACGACTCGCCAGCGTCGCTTTTGCCCACTCCCTCAAAAGGGGCGTTGTGTTAGCGGAGAGCGTTGTTGTACCAGTGTCCTGGGTTGTGTTTGAGGCCACGTCACTACCGCTTTCGCGAGTGGAGAGACATTGTTCTGTGAAACCTGGCGGAAAGGGATGAATGGATGATACATAAAGTCAGAACATAAACTCACCGGAAACCCACTTGACAATAGCTCCATGCATGTACACTTCCTTTTCACAGGTGTATATCAACTCAAGAACAGATTCTCCTGCATCCTTTGTGCGGCCCCCTGAATAGAGGAACTCGCACAAACGTCGTCGAATTGTGATAGCGAGATTATCAAACTTCCATCCTGATATCTGTCGCGGACGGTGAGATTAATACGTTGCAATTGCGCGTTGGAAAACTTGCCAATGAGACTACAAAGAGAGATTGACTTGGATAGGGTCGTACTTGGGCACGAGCACGCTCTAATGACTGTATTGCACCCTCGTAGCTGCCGCTCGCCATACGCGAGTTTCCAACGAGGAGGTGCATGTATGCCTATTAAAAATATCAGTGATGATATTCGCCACGTGGTAACACATAATGCACACACCTGAACTACGTAACATATCGAGTTGTGCTGCACCGTGGCAATGAGATCGTCCACGCGCGATATCGCATTGATGTGCTCTCCGGACATAAATACGATGATCGTCTGAGGACAATAAGTAGCCGAAAGGTACTCGATTTGGAAAACGCGAACCTTGATGAGAAGGAGAAAAGTGATGTGAGATGGGTGTATGTACTCGAATGCGAGATCGCAAGCTTGATAAGCCTTGTCCCTTTCTCCGTCGCCGACATGCGCGATACTCTTTGCGATATAGCCGATGACTGACGGCTGAATATCGATTGCCTTGATGTAGATCAGCGAGGTTCAACATCAGCGTAAGCGAGGGTTGAGTAGAACAGACCACTTCTGCATCGGCCAGCGCCGTGTCCCACTTTTGCAAACGAGCTCGTACAAGAGCTCGACAGGCGAGTACGTGACCAATTGAGTTCCGGGGTGATGACATCGCCATGGTCAATGACACCTCTGCGTGTTCCAGTTGATCGTGCTTCCAAGAGTCGAGAATGGTCTCGTCGATCGGGATGACAGGTTCCTGGAGAATGGGTTGTAGACGAGATAGAGGGTTCGGAGCCTTTACAAAAAGCCCAGTAAAGACGTTAAGATACACCATAACACAACCAGACGCGATACTCGCGACGATATGAGATAGACTTACAAGGATGGTATACCTGCCATGTCCGCTGGCGACGTCAAATCCACTGAACGCGATAAATCCGCCATCTGGAGAAATTGCGAGGGAACGTATATCTTGAAAACATTGAATTTGACCAAGCTTGGTGTGCGTCCGTGTGTCCCAAAGCGTGACAGCAGGCCTGGCAGCATACACGATGCATCTTTTGTGCTTTGGTAGAGCGATGGACGACCAGCTATTGGCCCAGTGGACTGGCCATTCCGAGATGGTCGACCCCGTGGATGCGTCGAGTTCCTTGATTTTCCCGTCGGCCGCGGCAAAGAGGTGGTTGTCGGACCAGAGGAGAAGAATGGTATGGGTGAAGAATCCATTTGCCACCGGGATGTTGACGAGCAAGCGACCGTCGTCGCTGTCCCAGACTCGAACGGATCCTTCATGAGTTGCTGTAGCGACTCGGTCTCCTTGCGGCGAGAACTTCGCAGCGTACACCCGATTCTCGTGGCGGAGTGTTTGGATCTGCTCGCGATTCGTGGTGCCCCAGATAGTGGCCGTACCGCCCCACGATCCAGAAACGAGTCGAGTCGAGTCGGACGAGAAATCGACGCTGGTGACAGTGACGGGATGCATCTGGTGCTTCAAGACTTGTTCGTGTGTCCTTGCATCCCACATAAAGAGTACGGGGCCACATGTCCCCGCAGCAATCCATCTCCCGTCCTCGGACACGGCGAGAGACTGGACCTCAAGCCCCGGGCCTGCCTCTATCGTCGCTACTTCTTTGGCGTCTTGTACCCGCCACACTCGAATCTTCTCATCGCCGCCGCACATGAGATACTCGCCATTCGCAGAGAATGTCATGGAATGCATCCTGCTACCGCGGTCGATCTCGATTGGCTCAGGCTGGTAGCAATCTTGCCTAGCGAGTCAGCATAAATGCAACTCCATCCCACCGTACCCACCAGTCATCATCGATGGCAGTCAACAGAACAGCGGGGCGGTAAGAATCAATGAGCTCTGCCTTCTTTGCATTATACATATTTCCCTCCCTGATATAGTTGATCAGTGCACACCCTTCATGCGTCGTGTTTTCGGCCTTTCTTCACGCTGGCTGTGTTTCCTCCGAGGAATTATTCTCCTACCGGGACGCCGCACGGCGTTCCGAGTCAAGATCTTCATCAGGGCATCACAAATCTCTCCCCTTGGTGCTGATGCACCTGCAGTGCCGCTCGTTGCCGCGATCTTATCGTAGATCGGATCGAGTCACACAAGTTCTCTGCCCGCGCGTTCTTCCTCGTCAGTGCGTCCGGGACAGATAATCGGTGCCCACACTTCCCTCGTCACACGAGTCGGGGGATCATGGCCCGTTTCCCTTGGTGGCGCTGTCGAATGGAAAGGCGTAGAAGACCGAGGTTCTTGTAGAGGTATTTCAGAGCGTTATTTGTGCGCGCCCGTAGGCCACCAGTACATCCCGCATGAACTTGTTGTTTCAGGCCTCCAGGTGAAATAAATAAAACGGGGCAAAGCCGCAGAACTGATACCCACCAAATCAGAAGACACAAAGTGGCCATGAAAAAAGGTATCGCACGTCACCATCGAGTTTGAGGCACAAAACAACTCCAACTCGTCCTCGTGAAAAACATCGACCTTGTATGATGTCATTTACGTCGAGGCAAACGCGGCGGCGATGGTCGTGTTGAAGCCTTTCGCGTATCTGGTCATCGACCACACATGATTAGTTGGCAGTCGACGCTTCAGCGCCCACATGTCGTATTACGAACCCGAACTCGAGACCTACACCCCTCCATCAAAAGACTATATGCAAAACCGAAAGGAACTCTTATAAGACTCACTCCTGCAGATATCAACGTTGCGAATGGTCGGCCTCATGGTGGACAAGATAGCATTTACGTGATGGGTAGCTCCGTGAAAAGTAGTCAGACAAGGGTAACGGCGTAGTGGCAGCTTTGCAGCCTTCGCTACACTAGCTGGATGTCTGGCTGTAGGCGATCTGTCCAGGGACGCAACAAACACCACGTATGTGTCCCGGTACAATAGCGTGTATATATCCTCCTGGCACTGGACCCACAAGAGTGACTCGAAGGGGCTGTCCACGCTTGTCATGATGACCTCCCTTGACTTAACATGATGGAATCAGCATTGCGTATCTAGAACCATGATGTTGTCGTTGCAGTCACGACCAAATCAATTATAATAGGTTCATACAAGTATTCTTCGTGCGTCCAGAGTATCCAATACCTGAATCGATCAAATTTGAGCCTAAAAAGCGGCCTTCCAGACTCCACAATCCCGGACCTTGGCGAGCTCGAGCTCGAAAGCAGATGGCTAGCGAGTGTGGTGGTGCTAGAAAACGTGTTCTTTCCACAGGGCGAACCTATGAAGTACGGTCAAATTGAGAACCTTATAGTCCAGAAGCATAATAAACGCACCGCCCCGAACCTCGTCTATGTTGTTTGGCATAGAAAAGGTACTACTATTGCAAAGAAACACGAAGCGGATACTGTACCATGATGGATGAGAGTGAAGAGGACACTAATTACGGTCACTTGCCTCCCTGCATGCCCGTGGACACAAGGGACGTCATCAAACTTGCCCGTTGAGATTCCTTTGGCCTAGAGAGCGCAGGTCATATGCCAGAACGACTAGAAGACGCGTGATAAAATTAGCTCTTGGGGACGACACGACGGGAGAGCAAACAGATACGCACCTCCGGACCAGTAGGAAAGTTACCAGATTATGTGAGGAATACCGAACGCATATACGTAGAACAAGGGAAGCTAAGCGGACGTGATGATTGAGTAGTTCACTCGGATAGTGCACGCATCCTGGCTAGAATTCCGGCCAAAGGAGTCTCTACGATCCTGAATGGAGGTCCATCTTGATGGTCGACGAGTGGAGATGTAATAAGACATACCAATGGATAGTGGGTGAGTCGCCAGTATCTGGAACTCCATGTTTATTGAACGAACTCCGCCACTGGGAAATATCTTCATCGTCTGCACTTTATGAGGGTGCAGCATAATATCGCCCTCTACGATTGCCTCACTCTGAGGTCATGTGTCACTTTTACTTCTGGCATCCCAGATTTGAAGGTATCGTGCGATACCCAATGCCCAAACAAGTCTGATAATATGAAGAGGCTGAAAATTGGAAGGCAAAACATGAAAGACTCATCCAACTTACGACGAAGTGAGGTGCAGTAGGGTTATTGAGGCAGTCGTAGTCTCATCGCCAGGTCGACACTGGATGAGGCAGTGCGCGACGTGGTCCTGGTTCTTTCCATTCCAGCGACAGGAATGGGGAGCGGGAGGTATGACATTGCTGGTCCACCAAACACGATGATATGTGCCAGTAGACAGCTGCCGGACTCTTCAGTCCATGCAAGGGTACTTAAGTCTCCGGATTCAGGCAAGGACATGTGCTGACAAGCACCAAAGGGACCTCCACTTTGCCGTACACCGCAGATACGCTAGCAGCCAAAAAGTGCCGAGGATCGAGTAGGTGTGGTCCATCAAGTCGAAGCGAGGCATAACTCCTCTCGGATGTTGCCAAAGCCTGGACGAAATGCCGCCAGCTGCTTTCTCCATCTCCAACAACGAATCGAGTGCAATCACCTGATCACGACGCGTCAACAAGGTCCTTCCATAATACGGAAGCCATAAATGTCTTCGCATGATGAGAACGCATCTGGGGAGGGGGTTGAGGAACAACACAGTCAAATAGCGGAAGATGGCTTCATCATGATGCCGAGCATCCGCTACTCCATCTCCAAGATGCTCCAGTTTCCTGGAGGAACGACTGGCAGAAAATTTTGCTTCGACAGTGATAAATAGGATGCGCGATGACTCACCACCAGCCCACTCCAAGTGTTCCCTTCCCAATTCACTTGTCATTTGGTAGAAACACAGAACCGCATCCATTATGTGAGCTCATTTCAAGATATCCGCATAAGACCTAATAGATTGCGACTCCGAGAAACGTGGACTGGAAACCATCGGAGTGTCAACCCGACGACGGGTATGAGTGTAAAAGGGAACAACTAATGTTGCTTATTCTCAAGCGCGACATCCGAAAAGCGTGACGTGTCGGTGGGTTATCGCACTGGGTAGTATTCGAGGTAGCGATACCATCATTCTAGGAAACAGTGAAACAAGGTAGCTGTTTAGATGTGCCATAATGCAAATAACAATGGCACGAGACAGAGATGTAATACTCATGTTTCAGTCCCTTCTACCAATAGCGAAAACCGGTCATCAGCATCGCAGGTACGTCTTGAGCAATAAGACCGACCGGGGGTTGGGTCAGCATGACGGTATTGTTTGTGGGATATACGATGCATTTCCTCTGCCATGGCAGAGCGATGTACGAGTGGTCATTTGGAACGGGAAATAGCCAGCCTGGGGGTATTGACGGTTGGCCCCGTCCACGCGTTGAATTCCTACGAAAAGCTGGCTATTGAAACACTCTTTTCGCTGCGATCACACGACTTGTGTGGTGGAATGTGTGTGTACTTATTTGCGAGTCTCGAAATTCGAAACTGTGGCTGTGTAGTTGTCCGAAAGAGTCGGGTCAAGTCGGCCGAACCTAGCCCAGCCGGCCATCCGGACGCATGTTACAGAGTGTACGGACTGGTCCAAGACCGTGACATTGCCCCTGCTCGACCCGCGTGATGCCTCTTTCGATGGCCTGAAGGGAAAAGGTGTACATACCATTAGACCCAAAGTGTGAGCGTTGCCGGCGGCCTTGGGGGATCCCAATGGTTTTTCTCCCGGCGACGAAGCGCGAGAAGAGTTCTGACGACCGTGACTTTTCGCACGGCCTGCGAGGTGGTCCCCGTTTACGACGAGACCATAAGATGAAACACCAAGACGCGATCGATGCCATGGAGTCTACCCAGCTACGATCGTTTGAGAACTTCTGACCCTCTCTTCACATGAAGGCACCCTTGATCAGGTTTGCCATCTATTCCACTCTTATGGTCAACGAGCCCCCCACTGTGCGATTGCGCTCGACACTCGCAGATTCTCAATTCTTTATTCCAGGCCGCCTGCAGCGAGGAAAAGTCATTGAACCAAGGCCCACTGACGTAACTTCCAAAGCTATGAGGCATATGGACCAGCTAGATTTGAGGTGACAAGAAGACAACGACTGCGAGGACATCTTTAGATGACATACTAGTACGTCGACGATTAACCAGCCCGGGCCAGTTCACGTGCTCCATCGCGGCGTATAGTACACAGTAGTCAAAAACACGAAAGCTACAAAACATCGAATGTACATACTCTGTCCAGAATATCAGCCAGCGAAAAGTCTTCCCGAAACTGCACGTTGATCATGCTGTCCGCCGCGACTCGCGTGTAACCCACCACACGTCCATCCACTGTTTTCAGCCTGAACAACAATGCCCCGAATGGCTGTCTAAGATAGGCAACGAGTCGCCTTGCTCGCATTTCTCTGCCCATTGACGTTATTTCACTGGAAGTAGGGAGTGGAGGCGGTTCAGGTTGAGGAAAAGATAAGCATTCGTAGAATTCGTCGTCATCGGATTGCTCCTTAATGGACCTTACGTCGTCAATCTCTGCGTCAGAGACCTCTTCATCCTCCATGTTTGGCGATGGAGGTGGTATGAGATTATCCTCTTCGAACATTCCACTATGCACATCCTCGTGCTCCAAAAGAGTCCCCAGCCAAGGGTAAACGAGATAAAGAACCTCTAGCCGAGAGAGGTCATATTTCGTCTTGATTTCCACCGTCCCAAAGGCATCAGTATCCGCGCGATGCACACGACCTGAGTTTGTTCGAGATGAGGATAGACGTGGGAGTTTAATAGCGATGCATGGCAACGTCAACCGACTCTCTGCGAACCTAGGTGTAGGAAGCTCATGAATGCGGTCATATAGCCTGACCGCTGCATCGAGGTCGAATGGAGAGGCATGCGATGCGGTGATGATGATTGCCATCTCAGCGTCCAGAATGCGCTGTGGGAGGTGTGATGACACTGGTCCGTTGAACACGGAAATACGGGCTGGCAGGCAACTGTTGAATGGGCCAGACTCCCCAGTCCATGCAAGGATACCGACGTCGCCAGATCTAGTGAGAACGTTCGCCAATAGACGCCCTAAAGCACTCTCCCCTTCGCCATATATCGCTGATATACCGGTAGCCGAAAAAATGCCGAGTAATGAGTATGCAGCGTCTTCCGGAAGGGTCGTCTCCCGGGTCGAAGCAAGACGCAGCTTCTCCCGAATGTTGCTCAACCCTGGACGAAGTGCCATCAATTCCTTTCCAGACACTCCAGTGGCCTCTTCCATCTCCGAGATCACTTCCTGCGACTCCTTGTGGTTCGGTAACCGTAGATCGAGATAGACAGTCCAATCTTCTGTGTAGAACAGAACAACCTTGGCTGCAATGTATTCCTGAAGGGTCCAGGCACGAGTATTCCATATACTTTTCACAAGAGCACCGAGCTGTGACAGGGAACGGACACCCCGGAGGTAGACAATGGTCAAAGCAGATCCCTCGTACCACTTGAACATGGCAACCAGGGCTTCCTGTAGGATAAAGTGATCGGACTTATTGATACAGCATGTATCACTCCATGCCCACGTGAATCCAGCACTCCGAGTGATCTTGCAAAACATTTGCAGCTTGTCATGAGTCGAAGATTCACCTAGGTCATATACAGGGGTGTTTATAACCTGATGGAACAGCGGTTCGTTGTCTTCCCACTTGTGCGACAACATCACGTATCGGAAGTACTGTCGTACTTCACGCTTGATCCAGACGTAGTCAATGCGTGTTGTCATGGATGATACAAGTTGTGTAAAGATCGGCGACGATTCGAATGCAGAAGCCTGTGCTGTTCTATTGTACAAACACCCATCTGTGATGTTGATGAGTTCGCGTGGCAGATGACGAGTAGTCTTGTTGACAATTTTACGAATGGTTGCTCGCGTGCTCGATGGGCTGATATACCGGTCACCAAGCCCTGTCGAATAATGTGAATGTGTAACCTTTATCGTGTAACGAGGATATAACTCACGTTGAACCTCGGGATCAAGCGACTGCTCTATCTTTGAGAGCATCACCTCGAACGCATTAAGGGCATTCGCATAGTCTCCTGCCTTGTGTAACGCTGCATGCTTCATCTCGTACCCCCAAGGTGACAGTGGATCCAGCCCGATTGCCTGATAATAATATGTCGGTAATATTGATCTCCATCGAAGAAAAAATACATACCTGGTTTGCATCGTCTAGCGCCTGTTTCTGTGACCCTGTCGCCAGATGTGCCTTGCTTCGCTTGATGAGGATGCCCTGTGGGAAGAAGGGATCGAGGGACAAGGCGGTCGTATAAAGGGAGATGGCGTCATCATATTGCTGCGCATTCATTGCTGTATCCCCAAGATGCTCCTCGGGCAGCTTCGGTCTCGTGGAGTAACGCTCCCTGAAACCTGAAGTTTTATGTAAGCGGTGAACCATGAGACGCACGATGACTGACCAAGAATCCATTCGCGATGCAAGTTCAACTCTTCTCCCAATTCGTTCGTCATCTGATGGAAACACTTTATCGCATCTGCTATACGGTTGGTCGCTTCGAGACGTTCACATATGACACGGTAGACAGCTACTCTAGAGTGTGTAAACTGCAAAGCGATGGTGTCCATCTCACGGTAGTACAAGAGTTTAAGGGAGTACTCACGTTAGCAGTGGAAAGCATGACATCCCGCCATGAGCCACAAGTCAACTTTGCTTTCGCCCATTCCTTCAAAAGCGATGTAGGGGTGGCATCAAGGGTCATCATCTCAGCGTCTCTGGGTGTGTTTGAGACTCCCTTCTCTTTGTTTGTGGGGGCGGAGAGACATCGTTGGGTAAAATCTGATGAAAGGATCGAATTCGCAGCAAACAAATAAGTAGAAAGTCACCCCACCACAAACCCACTGCGTCATCGAGCTGCTCGTGTAGACTTCTCCTCCCGCCTCACTCATCATTTCATGGAAGCACTCGATTGCCTCCGTGGTGTGGTCAGTCACCTCCAAACGTTCACATATGGCCTGATAGATGGAAAATCTCGGGGCAATGAACTCAAAACCAAAAGAATTAGGCCCGCGAAACATAGAGAACGAAAGGGAATGCTCACGGCGACAGATGTAACCAAAACATCTTTCCACGAACGACTTGCCAGCGTCGCTTTTGCCCACTCCCTCAGAAGGGCCGTCTGGTTGGGGTGATCCATTGCCGTCTCAGTATCCGTGGTTACATTTGAGGTCACATCACTACCGCCCCTAACAGTAGACAGACACTGCTGTGTGAACTCTGACGGAAGAGGTTTAATGTATGGCATATAATAGTCAGAATATAGGCTCACCTGAAACCCATTCGACGACCACTTCGTGCATGTACACCTCCTTTTCAAAATTATGTATGAGCTCGAGAAGGGATTGGCAGGCATCTTTTGTGCGGCCCGCTGAATAGAGGGCTTCACACAGACGCCGTCGAATTGTAATGCCGAGATCATCAAATTTCCATCCTGATATCTGTTGCAGACGGTCAGCGATATCGATACATGACAATATGTGTAGAAAACTTGCTAGTGAGACTACAAAGAGATTGACTTAGGTGGGGTCGTATTTGGGCACGAGCACGCTCGGATGACTCTATTGCACCCTCGTAAGCACCACTTTCCATAAGCGAGATTCCAACAAAGAGACGCATGTATGCCTGCTAAAAATGTCAGCGGTGACGCTCGTCACGTGGCAACATGTTATGCGTTCACTTGGATTACATAGCATATCGCGTTATACTTCACCGTGGCAATGAGATCGTCCATGCGCGATATCGCATTGAAGTGCTCTCCAGCTATAAACATGATGATAGTCTGAGGATTATAAGTAATCGAAAGGTCCCCAATTTGGAAAACACGAACCTTGATGAGAAGGAGAAAGGTGATGTGACACGAGTGAATATACTCGAATGCGATGTCGCAGGCCCGATAAGCTCTTTCCCTTTCTCCATTGCCGGCATGCGCAATACTCTTTGCGATATAGCCCATAACGCACGGGTGAATATCGATCGCCTTGTTATACATCAGTGTGGGTCAGTATTAGCGTAGGCAAGAATTAGGTAGAGCAAACCATTTCCGCATCGGCCAGCGCCGCTTGCCATTTTTGTAAACGAGCCCGTACTAGAGCTCGACAGGCAAGTACATGACCGTTTGAATTGTTGGATGCGAAGATCGCCTTGGTCAATAATGCCTCTGCACCCTCGAGTTGACCCTCCTTCCAAGAATCGAGGACGGGGGCGTCGATCTGGATATCAGGTTCCTGTAGAATGGGGTGTAGACGAGATAGAGCCTATACGGAACGATGAATAAAGATTAATATGTTAAGATACACCATAATACGATGAGATGTGGTACTCGCGATGATGTGGGATAGACTTTCAATGATGATATTCTTGTCATCTCGACTGGTAAAGTCATATCCACTGAATGCAATGGACTGGTTAACTGGAGAGACTGCGAGGGTACGCATATTTTGAAAACATTTGATTTGTCCCAGCTGGGTACCCGTCTCTATGTCCCAAATTATAACGGCAGGCCTGGTAGCGTATGCAAGCCATCCCCCGTGTTTCGATGAAGCGATGCACGAGTAGTTATTTGTCGCATGGACTGGCCATTCCGAGACTGTCGATCCCGTAGATGCATCGAGTTGCTTGATTTTCCTGTCAGCCACGGCAAAGATATGATTGCCAGACCAGACGAGACCAGTGTTATGGAACGGGATTACTATTACTGGGGCGTCGACGAGTAAGCGACCGTCATTGCTGTCCCAGACTCGGATGGATCCATGTTTAGTAGCTGTTGCGACTCGGTCTCCTTGTGGCGAGTATTTCGCTGCAAAAACTTCACCGTCGTGGCGAAGTACTTGTACTTGTTTGCGTGTCTCGGTGTCCCAAATGGTGGCCGTGCCATTGAGCCCCGTACCAGAGATGAGTCGAGTCGAGTCGGGCGAGAAATCGACAGCGTTGAGAGTGAGGGAATCCTGAGTGAGGTGCAAAACTAGTTCGTATGTCGTCGCGTCCCACATGAAGAGAACGCCGGGGTTATATGTCCCCGCAGCAATCCATCTCCCGTCCTCTGACACGGCGAGACACACGACATGAAGCCTCGTTTCCAGGACTATCGTTTCCACTTGTTCGGGATCTTGCACTTGCCACAGTCGAACCTCGTCTGCGTCACCGCTCACGAGATACTTGCCATTTGCGGAGAATGTCACTGCATGTACGTTGCGACCAGTGTTGATTTCGGTTGGCTGGTAACGGCCTTGCTCGATGGTCAGCGTAAATACAATTCCATCCCAACCAGCACGCACCGGTCATCGTCGACGGCAGTCACCAAAGTAGCAGGCGCAGGGCGATAAGAATCAGGCTGTGGTGTGTGTGCCTTTTTCGCATCAAGTATACACGTTCTAGGCACTAGTACCAGAACAGGGCATCAGCATCAGTGTGACCGCCAAGGACAGATAACGATTTCCACACTAAATCCGTCCCATCCGGTGAGGAAGTAAATTGGGCAAAGCAAGACGGCACTACCGACCCCACCAAGTCCTCGCTAACCACGTTACAACTTGAAGTCAGTGATCCCCCCCCGGCAATTTCCACTTCCTCCCTTACAATTCCAAGAACGACTTTCCCTCACGCGATCCAAGTTGCTCAAAACCATTGAAAAGCCGTCCATGGCTGCTCCCTTATCCCCACTCAGAGGATATGGTATCCGAATTGACTCGATTCCTAGTCTCGGGTACCTACTCCGCAACGTCCCTTTCGAAGTAGTCAAGGTCAAGGGCCGCGTGGCTAGTAATGCCTCCCTCATCTACTTTTGCAGACACGCCCAAATCTTGCAATCGAAACCCGCGCTGCACCATGCTTTCCTACAACACACAGTCCTGTCCGTTGACAGATGGCCTATTCTTCGGTAAGCCCGCGATCGTCTCCTACCTACTGGGTGCTTCGGTCCATGCGCTGTCCAACACTCCTACAGTGCAGCTCACACCTCCCTGGCTTCCTGGCTGGAAAGTGTCCTGTGCTTCATTAGCCTGTTGGAGCGTCTCAACTCGTTCCGTTCCTCTCTGTACGTCCTCCCCGAGCCGACTTGCGAGTAACCGCTCACCATTACGTATAGAAGCTCGACGGGTCTTGAGCGTGCGCATCCATCCACCCCAGTATTCGATATAGCAGCCTGCGGGAGACGGGTGGAAAAATGAGACCAAAACGGGCGGGATTCATGAGCGCCAGTCGAATAGGCTACTGGGCGAGATTGATTTCGGGGCGATCCTAGGACAACGAACAATCTACGTGTGGATCTATTGGGGTACTATCGACGCAAGGAGATCTTGTTTGAGGAGGTGCGGACGCTACTTGCACTCCATAGGCTGATGGATGATCTGGAAGCGTTGTGGTGAGTTTTTGTCTGTCTCTTCCTTTGGCGTCGAGGTGAGGACCTGGCCTGACGGTGTACAAGTCCTTGACAAATTTTTGATTGCAGGCTCGATGACGAGACGTTCGATGCTGTGAGGCATACTAACTGCAAAGATATGTGGTAATGACAAGGAAGACAAGAGAACCAAGTTCCGATACGCGTGAATTACTCAAGGGATATCCTTAGGTGACTTGCACCAACGACCAATCAACCGTTTCATGTGTTCAATTGCGGGGAAGAGTACAGTGATAGTATAGTCGAAAACACGTTTGAGATGCTATGAGACTTACAAAACATCAAATGTGCATATTCTGTCCAGAATATCAGCCAGCGCAAAGTCCTCCAGAAACTGCACGTTGATCATCCCATCCGTCGCGACCCGCTTGTAACCCACCACACGTCCATCTACCGTTTTCAGCTTTGAATAAAAGTGCGCCAAATGGCTGTCTAAGACGGGCAACGAGCCGTCTTGCTCGCGTTTCTCTGTCCATCGGAGTCATTTCAACGAAATCAGAGAATGACGGCGATTCAGGTCGAGGAAGAGAGGAACAGTCGTAGAACTCGTCGTCGTCGTCTTCGTCAGAACTGCCAGCTTTGACAACTTCTTCGTCAACGTTCCCCACGTCGTCAATCTCTTCGTCAGAGACGTCTTCATCCTCCATGTTCGGCGATGGAGGTGGCATGATATTGTCCTCCTCGAATGCACCACTGTGCACGTCCTCGTCCTCGAGAAGAGTTCTTAACCAAGGGTGAACGAGATAGAGAGTCCCTAATTGAGTGAGGTCGTATTTCGTCCTGATTTCCACCATTCCAAAGGCATCGATATCCATGTAATGCACACGACGTGAACTTGCCCGAGATAACGAGAGGCGTGGGAGTTTGATGGCGATGCATGGGAGTGTCAACCGACTCTCTGCGAACCTAGCGGTAGGAAGCTCGCGAATACGATCATATAGTCCGAGTGCTGCATTGAGGTCGAATGAGGAAACATGAGATGCGGTGATGATTGTTTCCATCTCAGCGTCTGGAATGCGTCGTGGGAGATGGGATGACGCAGGCCCGTTGAATACGGAAATACGGGAAGGTAAGCAGCTGTTGAAGGGGCCAGACTCTCCAGTCCAAGCCAAGATACCGACGTCTCCTGATCTGGTAACAATATTTGCCAATAGACGCCCAAGGGCGCCTTCCCCTTCACCGTATATCGCGGACATACTGGTAGCCGAAAAAATGCCGAGTAACGAGTAAGCAGCATCTTCTAGTAGTGTCGTCTCCCGAGTCGAGGCGAGACGTAGCTTCTCCCGAATGTTGCTCAACCCTGGGCGGAGTGCCATCAATTCCTTTGAAGACACCCCAGTGGCTTCTTCCATCTCCGAGATCACTTCCTGCGACTCCTTGTGGTTCGGTAACTGTAGATTGAGATAGAGAGTCCAGTCTTCCGTATAGAAGAGAATGACCTTGGCAGCTATATATTCCTGGAGGGTCCAGCCACGAGTGTTCCATATACTTTTTACTAGTGCACCAAGTTGTGACAAGGAACGAACGCCACGGAGGTAAACAATGGTCAAAGCAGATCCCTCGTACCACCTGAACATGGCCACCAAGGCTTCTTGATGGATGAAGTGATCGGACTTATTGATGCAGCAAGTATCACTCCATGCCCAAATGATTTTAGCATCCCGAACGGTCTTGCAGAACATTTGTAGCTTGTCGTGGGTTGGAGATTCATCCATGTCGTACACAGAAACCCGTTTCACCTGTTGGAATGATGGTTCGTCGTCTTCCCACTTGTGCGATAACATCACGTATCGGAAGTACTGCCGTACTTCACGCTTAATCCGGACGTAGTCGATGCGTGTTGTCATGGATGACACAAGCTCGCTAAAGACCAACGACGATTCGAATAGAGATGCCTGTTCCGTTCTGTTGTACAACCGCCCGTCGCTCGTGTTGATGAGCTCGCATGGTAAACGGCGGGTAGTCTTGTGGATAATTTTGCGAATCGTCGCTCGTGCGCTCAACGGGCTGATGTACCGGTCACCTAATCCTGTCGAATATTGTGGACACATCATCTTTTCATGTAACGAAGGTACAACTCACGTTGAACATCCGGATCGTGCGACTGCTGTATCATTGAGAGCATCACCTCAAACACATTGACCGCATTATCATAGTCTCTTGCCATGTGTAAGGCCGCATGCTTCACCTCGTATCCACAAGGCGATGACGGATAAAGCGCAATCACCTGATCGTAGCGCTGAGCAACGCTGACCTGCAGAGGTAAATTTATGTACCTGGTTCGCATCATCTAATGCCTGTTTCCACGACCCAGTTGCCAAATATGCCTTGCTTCGCCCGACGAGGATGCGTCGTGGGGAGGGAGGATTGAGGGACAATGCAATCGAATAGTGGGAGATGGCCTCGTCATATCGGTGGGCATGCATTGCTGCATCTCCGAGATGCTCCAGGGTCTTGGATAATCGCTGCCTGAAGCCTGAAGAATTGTTGCAAAAACCGACAACACGAAACGTATGACCACTCACGAAGGGCCCATTCGAGATGCTCACCGTGCAAGCTCGTTTCCTCTTCCAAACTCGTCATCAGTTGATGGAAATATTCGATTGCATCCCTTGTGCGACCCGCTGCATATAGAGCTTCACACAAACGCTGCCGAATCATAGTGTCGACATCATCAAACACCCATCCAGATATCTATCAGACTCAAGCGTGAGTTGATTGTATAGACTGAAATGTAGTTAGGAAACCTGCCAGCGAAACTATGAAGAGTGACTGATTTGGAAGGGGTCGTAGTTTGGTTCGTGCATGCTCGAACGACTGTATCGCCCGCTCGTAGTCGCTGCTTTCCATACGCATGTCTCCAAGGAGAAGATACATGTAGGCCTGCTGAAACGTCAGTGGTGATATTGAGCACGTGATAGCGCGATATAGACGTGCCTGGACCACATGACATACTGAGTTCAAGGGCACCGTAGCGATGAGATCGTCCATGCGCGATATCGCGTCAACATGGTCTCGAGCCATGAACACGATGATGGCCTAAGCACCAATGAGCAGTCGAACTGTGACCAAGTTGAAAACTAACCTTGACGAGTAGGAGAAAGGGAACATGAGATGGGCGAAGGTGCTCGAATGCGAGGTCACAGGCGCGATAACCCTTGCACTTATCTCCGTCGCCGACATGTGCTATACTCTTTGCGATGTAGCCAACGACGGACGGCTGAATTTCGATAGCCTGGGTGTAAATGAACGAGGGTCGGCGTGAGTGTTAGTTAGAGTAGGGTAGAGTATACCATTTCTGCATCGGCCAGTGCCGTGTCCCACTTTTGTAAACGCGCGCGTACGAGAGCTCGACTAGCCAGTAATTGATGTTTTGAACTATGTGAGGCGGTGATCATGGCGGTCAATAACGCTTCTGCGTTTTCAAATTGACCCTGTTTCCACGAATCGAGGGCAGTTTCGTGGACCTGAAAGTCTAGCTCGCGGAAAGTGGGAAGTGAGGTTGAGTCCTATGCAAAAACATGAACAGAATAAGGCGGTCAATCAAATTTGGTGTTGTCTAACGAAACAAGCTACTTACAACGATGCGAGGTTCATCCTGGAGCACACTACGACGATGACGAAATGCTACAGAGGTGGAATTAGGTGGATTATCCCCACGGCCTCTGAATATCAAAGACTGCTCAGCTTGTCGTACTTGCCCGTAAGTCGATGCCTATAATGCAGTGTGCCAAACTGTTCAAAAATGTCGTTCATCCGACAATATTTGGTACCTACGGTGATGCGGGAAAAATGTTCAATGACGATTTTCCCATCCTCTCCACCAATTGTGATAAGCCTGCCGTCTGAAGAGAATGCTATCGAGCGTATGTCTTGAGTGTGATGGAGCGGTCCGAACTGGGTGTCTGTCAGCGTTCCCAAGAACGTGACGGTACGCTTCGTAGCGTACGCAATGAATTGACCATGGTTTGGTAGGACAATGGACGAGTAGTTGTTGCTGTCGAGAACTGACCGCTCCGAGACCGTAGAGCCGTTGGATGGGTCGAATTCCTTGATATTCCCGTCGGATACCACAAGGAGGTTGCTCTTGAACCAGAGGAGGCCCGTGCCGTA
This sequence comes from Brasilioporus rufonigricans, assembly GCA_038089195.1. Taxonomy (NCBI): domain Eukaryota; kingdom Fungi; phylum Basidiomycota; class Agaricomycetes; order Boletales; family Boletaceae; genus Brasilioporus; species Brasilioporus rufonigricans. The sequence goes on from JBBPKJ010000289.1 coordinate 19,404, forward strand.
CCACGGGACTACTCTTTCCTTGATGTCGACGAGTAACCTGCCGTTTTCGCTGTCCCATATTCGAACGGATCCATTGCGCGTTGCGGTCGCGATGCGGTCTCCCTGGGGCGAATACTTGGCTGCGATCACCTCTCCTGCGTGCCGGAGTATTTGCACTTGTTTGCGCCTTGCGGGGTCTATGATCGTGGCTGTGCGATTGTCCGATGCGGCGATGAGTCTTGCCGAGTCTGGCGAGAAAGCGATGCCGTTCATGTCCTTTGGGTCCTCCTGGTGCGAAAAAACCAGCTCGTATGTTGCAGCGTCCCAGAAGATCACCTCGCTTTTGTGCGTGCCAGCGGCAATCCATCTGCCATCGTCAGACACGGCAAGACAGAGGACACCCCGTACATTCATGGCTGCCACCTGTTTGCCGTCTTCCACTCCCCACACTTTGACCCCATTCTCGCTGCCGCTCACGATATGCTTGCCATCTGCTGAGAATGCTACTGCCCATAACCAGCTACTGACATCGAATTCGATGGGGCGGTAGTGCTCTTACTCAATAGTCAGCATAACCATGACTCCACCTCAGTAGTGTGTACGCACCAGTCATCGTCGACGCCCAAGGAGCGAGGTGACATAGTAATAGCAGGGGTCAACAAGGAGCGTGTCTGTATGCCCTTTTCCCATTATATTTACGCTGCCCCTCATGGATTGAGGTACACAGATCAATGTACACGCCACATCATCCAGTACGCTCCACGCTTTTTTCCGGGCGCCATGTGCTCGCGCTTGTCGTGTGTTATGCCCTTCAATGATCGGCTTCTTATCAAGATGGCGGAGTCGAGATAGTGGCGGAGGATTTTGGACTCTCGGAGATGGTGAACAAGCTTTCCCTGGGTGCTCAAACTTCTGCAAGTCACCTCCATGCAGATGGCGGGTGGCCGGATGTTGTTGTGCTTGTCTGTTGGATTACCCCGTGACCTGACTACCAAAGTAGTTCGAATCACCCGGATGTAGAGGGCCCAAACTTGGACCGGCCGTTCTAGAACGAATAGTAGACAGCGCAGCGCGGATTGATGCGGTTTCTGATCTTGGTTTCGTTATCGGAGGCGGAGAGACGAGATAGCGCGAAACCTGATGAGAACGAGCTTTTTCTGGACGCTCAGACCTTCGCAGCGGTGCCTGGATTTTGTAGTCCTTATCCGTTGTGTGTAATTGATCAGATCTAGCGTCTATGTCGTTGACCCCCTTGATACCAACATTCCAACGTAACATTCAACAGACCTCGTATTCTCTTTACTCCCGGCTTGAGTAGCTCCACACCACCATTTTCTCTATCGCAGAGCTTCATACGAGGTCCAGATTGGAGCTGAATAACGCTAATTCCTTGTTCATCCACCAGAATCGAAGGGTGTTATACCGAGAATAGGCATCGCCCGTGGCTTGGAGTTGGGGCACTACCACAGTCGCCTAGTCGGTGTGCACGGCCAGTCCAAGGACAACGAGATGCAAGTAGTGAGCGCGAAGGTAAAAGGTTTGATCCCGTTGAAGTGACGAGGTACAGAAACGAGAAATGATGGCACGCCCTCGCTGTTTCTCCCATCCCAAGACCCCCTTGCGTCGTTTGCCGTCTTTCTGCATGTTTCCACTCCCATTTACAAACTGCGTATCAGTGACACAGTTCACCTCGAAAGCCTGGCATGCCGCTTATTCATGAGACCTAGATACTTGATTTGGAGGTGGGGTGGGGGACATGGGGGACTCCCAAAGATCGTTCTTGGTTCGGTGGACGAGAAGTCGACCTGTGTGTTCCATTACTGGCGTTCTCTGGTGGAAGGCACTGTCATTGGCACCTCTTTTCAAAATCGTAGCCGTCGGGTCGATGGTTTGCTTGTCATCGTCTGTACTTCTTTACCGTCAGGGTGGTTCTCTACCGGCGTGTGACTGCGTGTCAAATAGGTTCGATAGTAGTTTTCCCCTGTACGGAGGCCCAGGGAGCCGTACGTCAGAGCTGAGCCTATACTGTCAGGTTTGATGACCTTAACGTTCAGCCTCCATGAGTTTGCATAGTAGTAGTACAAGGACTCCATACAGAACGATGTCACCCATCACGGCCAACACTCTAGCCTTTTGTGACATTTTAGCAGTTACATATATGGGAGATATCATGAGGCGTGGTAACCCCGCTGGCGACCCCGCGTGACCGCAAGCACGACGAGTATACGCCCTCCCGGACGGCGTGGGACTCGGCAAAGAGACAGGGGGAGCAGCCGAGCCCCCCTCTCTCTCTCGCAGCACGCTCCATTGAAAGGGGGCGAGGAGAGGATGCACCCCACCCCCCACGCGACAGGGGGTGGGATCGGGGGCGATCCCAGCGATCGTCATCCATTTCGTCCTAGTCGCCTGCCGTTCCGAGTTCGGGCTCGAGCCGTCTTCGTTCGTGCCGTTGCGTCCGGTGCGGGCGTCGTGTAACGTTGCTATTTCACAATCTGGGCCCCGGGATGGACAAGCCTTGTGGAGCAAGGCCATTTGGAAGCTTCGTACTAGAGAAGCAAAGGTTGCGCGTAGAAATTGACGACAGCAGGCCTATGAGGAAAATTTCACAGGGCGATCCGAAAAACATCCAACAGAACAGGCGGGACAGTGACTGGAGCCCTTGGACCAGGGGGACATCCCGACACGAGTAGGGAGTACTGGTGTTGAGCACCATCAAAGCCACGATTGCTAGTAGAAAATCTAAACGAGTGAGCGTGCGCTAGCTACCGGCACGTTTGATAGCGTCCCACGACGAGTTGCGGGGCTCGAGCCCGCTTATCCGACAGCGATACACAGGCGACAATGAGAGTGTAGACCTAGACGATTAACTGCATTCTCGTGTCACACCGTTAGACCCACTCGATGACTGAGCAGATTATCAAAAATATACATAATGCCCCGGAAGTGAGATGTTGAGGATCGATCGATCAAGGTCGATCAGCACACGTCAAGGAAAGATAAATCTAGTCACTCGATATCCTCTTAACCCATACCCATTCGGAGGCCCCTACAACACGAAAGACAAAAAATTACTCTAGACTCTTAGTGGATAGTTTGTAGCATGACTTCTAAACTACCTATGTTCCCTGTAAGACATATCCCGTTGGATTGATGGTTGGGCCTCTAGAGCAGCCAGAAGTGGTATGGGTTAAGGAGTCGACTGTAACAGCAAACTCGTGAAGGGGGCTACGAGAAGGTTCGAAAAGCTACGGATGCATAGGTGGCATGGAATAAAGAATACTACAAGAACACAAGGAACAACAATCTCAAGTGTTCGCGAAAGTAACGGTCTAAATGCATCTAGGGGAAAGGAGTGCGACGTAGGGGCATCATGTAACTGACTGGTATTAAAGCACATCCAGCACACGCACACCGCCTATCAGCTTGTCCAGTATCGTCGGCGTGATTTCCTCTACCCGGACAGTGATCAAACTCTCCGCTGCGACTCTCCTATACGCAGCCACGTTCCCAGGGTCCGGCGTGAGTAATAGTGCTCCAAACGGCTGTCTCAGTCGAGCGAGGACCTGGAGAGCATGCATCTGTCTGTCTGTCTCCGCCAGAGTCGAGGGGGGCTGGAGAGACGCTGTGTCTCGAGGATATGTCGCGGCCCGTCGACCAAATGTCAGCCCAAATCGTGAAGCGAGCCCAGTTCGTGTTTTCAGGACTGCAGAGGTGATATTGGAAAGAGTAGGGGGTGATGACAGCTCGCCTTTCGAGGAGGACTGATCATCCGTATTCGCTTCCGATATCGTGTCAGTTGCGCTTCCGACAGGCTGTCGGTCAAGGAGGAAGTCGATCCATGGATGGACAAGAGTCAGAGAATCAAATCGCATGAGGTCTTCTTCCGTCTTGATCTCCACAATCCCAAGTGCGGCTGTCTGTGCCCGGAACACACGTTCTGACCGCCGAGAAAGTGATAGAGGTCCGAGTTTGAAAGAAATGCATGGCAGCTTCATCCGCTTTCCAGAGAATGACGGTACAGACATGTCACTAAGTCGGTCGCATAATCTTATGATCGGGGAGAGATCCAAGAAAGTGTTGCGCAATCTGGTGGTGATAGTATCTTTCTCGGCGCTTGTGATCGAGGGTGGGATATGCGACGTTGGCGACTGGCTAAACACGGTAATCTTTGCCGGGAGACAGCTGTTAAAGCCACCAGATTTCCCTGCCCATGCAAGGATGCTCGTGTCTCCCGAGCTCGTTAACAGCTGTGCCAGCAGCCGTCCGAGAGCCTTGTCCCCCTCGCCATATACGACTGGCAATGAAAGAGAGAAAATTCCGAGTAACGAGTATGCCGCGTCCTCTACACGCGTCGATTGCCGTGTAGAAGCCAGACGGAGCTTCTCTCGTATGTCCTCCAGACCCGGCCGGAGAACCATCAAGGCTCGCGCTGAAATACCTGTTGCCTCCTCCATCTCCGCGATGATTTCTGGAGACTCTTTGTGGTTGGGAACATCGAGGTTCCTATACGGTGTCCAGTCCTTGTTGTAGAATCGCACCACCTTCGAGGCGTGGTATTCCTGGAGTGTCCATGCGCGAGTGTTCCAGATGCTGTCGATGAGACGCAGCAACGGAACATCGCACAGTAAAACGACCGTCATGGTAGAACTCTGGTACCACTGGAACATCGACACAAGGGCCTCCTGGAGTACGGAGGGATCTGTCTTGTTGATACAGCAAGTATCACTCCACGCCCAATGCAACCCAGCGTCCCGCACAACCTCGCAGAACTTTCTCAGTTTGTCGTGAGTGGGTGACTCCCCAAGCCCATATACGGTGGTGTGCATGACCTTTTCGAATGGAGGCTCGTTGTCTTTCCACTTGTGCGAAAACGTGGCATAACGGTAGTATTGTCCAACTTCGTCCTCAATGCGGGCGCGATCGATGTCCGTGGTCATAGAACACACCAACTCGTGGAAGATCGGTTGTGATTCAAACGAGGATGCTTGCCCAGGCTTGTCGAGAAGACGACCGGAGTCGGTGTGGATAAGGACCAATGGCGATTCACAAATGGTATTTTGAATGGCCTCTCGAATTGATGCCTCTGTCTGCATTGGCTTAACATACTGGAGAGCACGCTCTATGTGACAAGATCAATGTGAAGACGACAGTATGATGTTCTTGCCCTCACCACGAATCTCTGGATCAGATGACTCCGACAGTTTCGAGAGCATCATCCCAAACGCAACTTCGGCGTCACCATAGCAATCTGCGCCGCGTAAAGCTGCGTGCTTCCTCTCATAGCCCAATGGCGATGATGGATCTAGCATGATGACCTGAGAAGTCTCAATTGAGAGTAATCTAGACAAGGCAAGATCGACGAACTTCATCCGCGTCGTTTAAGGCATCCTTCCACAAGCCCATGTTAGCTCGAGCTTTGCTACGCTTCACAAACAGGGCTTTGGAGTTAATAGGACTGAGGGACAGGGCAGCCGAATACCAGATGATGGCTTTATCATGCTGTCGAGTGCTCATTGCGAGATCGCCGAATCCCTCTAGCTTTTTGCCGCATCTAGATTTGAAGTCTGACGTAGAACACTCAGGCAGGTGTCATCTGAGGTGTGCACTTGATCACTGACCAGTGATCCATTTCACCCGCTCACTATCAGTCTCCTGTACCAATTCATCTGCTATTTCTAGCAAACACTCGGTTGCATCCATGACGTGGTCAGTCGCCTCCAGACCTTCACACATGGTCTTATAGATAGCAAACTTCGGGGCGATGAACTGTACACCAAGCATGTCAAACCTATGAAAGCTACAGAGTAAAAGGAGATACTCACGGCGGTCGCGGTAACCAAGGCATCTCGCCAACAGCGATCCACCAATGTCGCTTTTGTCCACTCCCTCAAAAGTGGTATGGGGTTGGTATAAAGCGTCGTCAGATCAGTGTCTCGAGCTGCATTTGAGGTCACATCGCCCTCTGGAGTAGAAAGACATCGTTGCGCAAAATCTAATAGAAAAGGCTGAGTGCAGGATAGAAAAATAGTCAGAAGGTACGCTCACCAGAAACCCACTTGACAACGGCTCCATGCGTGTACACCTCCTTTTCATAACTATGTATTAGCCCGAGAAGGGTTTGGCCTGCGTCTCTTGTACGGCCTGCTGAATAGAGGGCTTCACACAGGCGCTGTCGAATCATGATGCAGAGATTGTCAAATTTCCATCCAGATATCTAGCGAGGATGGTGAGCGACATAGCTATGTCACAACATGCACATTAGGAAACTTACCAGTGAGACTACCGAGAGAGTTTGACTTGAGTGGGGTCGTAGTTGAGTACGAGCACGCTCGAATGACTTTATCGCACCCTCGTAACTGCCACTCTCCATGCGCGAGTTTCCAACTAGAAGATGCATGTAAGCCTATTCAAAATGTCAGCAATGATATTCACCATATGCTAGTATGCTATGCACGTGCCTGCACTACATAAAATATTGAGTTGTGACACACCGTATCGATGAGGTCGTCCATACGTGATACCGCATCCACGTGCTCTCCGGCCATGAACACGATGATGGCCTAAAAAGTATGGGGAGTTGAATGACACCAAAGTTGGGAAACACGGACCTTGATGAGAAGGAGAAAGGTGATGTGAGATGAGTGAAACCGCTCGAACGCAATGTCGCAGCATCGATAGGCCTTGTGCTTTTCTCCGTCGCCGACATGCGCTATGCTCTTTGCGATGTAACCGATGACGGACGGCTGGATATTGATTGCCTGATGTACATCCGTGAGGGTCAATTTAAATAGGCGGAAGTTAAGTAGAGCACACCCTTTCTGCATCAGCTAGCGCCGTGTCCCACTTTTGCGAGCGGGACCGAACGAGAGCTCGACAGGCAAGTGCGTGATGGTCGGAATTCTTGGATGTGGAGATCATTGTCGTCAATGACCTCTCTGCATTTTCGAGCTGATCGTGCTTCCAAGACTCGAGGACAACAGTGTCGATCTGGATGTCAGGTTCTTGAAAGGTGGGGTGTAGACGAGACAAGGGGATTGGATGCTATGTGGAAAGACGAGTAAAGATATTCAGATGCGCCATGATCCAGCGAGACGCGAGGCTCACAATGACACAGGCTAAACTTTCAATCCTGATTTTTCCATCATTTCCACCAATGGCAATCGACTGGTCATCTGGTGAGATTGCAACTGAACATATGTGGTGAGGATGTTGGATTTGACCGAGCTGGGTGCGCGTCGAAGTGTCCCAAAACGTAACAGTACGCCTTGCAGCATATGTGATGAATCCTCCGTGCCTCGGTAGAGCGATATACGAGTACTTGGTGGTATCTGGAACCGGCCATTCGGGGATTGCTGATCCGGTAGACGCGTCGAATTCTTTGATGTTCCCGTCAGTCACCACAAAAAGATGGTTGTCGAACCAAAGAAGATCGGTATTGAACAACGGGGCTACTGCTACTGGTATGTCGACGAGAAGTCTGCCGTCGATGCTGTCCCAGACTCGAACGGATCCAAAGAGCGCAACTGTTGCAATCCGATCCCCTTGAGGCGAGTATTTTGCCGCCAGCACTCGGTTCTCGTGGTAGAGTGTTTGTACTTTTTCGTGAGTCTCGAGGTCCCAAACTGTAGCTGTGCCATCCTCCGATGCGGAGAGGAGTCGCATCGAGTCGGGCGAGAAATCGACGGAGCTGATCCATCTGGACTGGTGCTCGAGGACCTGTTCGTATGTCGTCGTATCCCATAAGTGCACATGGCCCCCGTATGTCCCAGAAGCAATCCATCTCCCGTTCTTAGACACAGCGAGACAGGAGACATTGCCCGTTGCCATCGTTGCCATTTGTTTGGTGTCTTGCACTCGCCACACTCCAACTCCCTTGTCGCCGCCGCTCACGAGATACTCGCCATTCGCGGAGAATGTTACTGCCCATAAATTGCCACCGGCGCCAATCTCAATTGGTTGGTATGATCCTTTGTGCAGGGGTCAGTATAAAGGCAGTTCCATCTCACCAGTACATACCAGTACCGGTCATCGTCGATCAACAAAGTAATATGGCAATAGGAATCAGAAAACTGCGGCCACCGTGTTCCCAGTTTGCGTTACATACATATACCCCTGGCTAATATAACGTCATTCCAGACGAGCCAATCCTGCGACGCGCCATGACCGCGCCAAGTCCGTCGTATAGCCATGAACATAGCGGTAACGTTCACCACTGATGTGTGCACACATTATCTCGTACCCCCCTGGGTTGGCACTCCAGTAAATACGCAAAAATTACAAGTTTAGCTTGCACATTTTATTCCATCTACACCTGCGAAGTACGAACGAAAATCTGGTGTAGTTCTCTTGATTGCCTGTCGGTCTTGTCACCAGCCGAACGTCTGCCGAAGCAAATTTTGAAAATGACCAGACAGTCGCGGCACGTGACTTCCTAGAGCAGAGTGACACCGACTCCATACCACCGGAGCGTCGATGTTCACGGACAGCTGACCAGGCCACCACAGTATGCCTCAGTCCCACGTTCCAGCACCCTGCGTATTCAGCACATGTTCACCTGGACCGTATTTCTCCGAGGAATCTTCCGCTCTGAACGCACCGCGTCCCAAAAAATTGCATTCAAACACTTGCAAGTCATTACAAGTTACATGATGCGTTACACTTCCTTATCAGCTAATAGGTGCGTATATGCTCGACATTAATGTTATTCTCCTCGACAACCTTTTGCGCTGGTTGACGCACCTTCAAACCAAGCAAGTCGGTGGGTCTGCACCCATGCGTCGCCTTACCACCTCAGGTCCGGAATTTCGATCCCCACCATATACATATCTTGAAACCTATACAAGAGGTCATTTGGTGGGATCTCGACGTTTTAGGCTTTATACAAAGGTCTTTGTCGTGGAGGGACCACCCGTGGAACCCGAAGTGACCGTGCATGGACGCGCCTTGCGTGTCTACAGCAGTCCGTACCCCCATCCACATATGACAACTAACCTTTCAGTGCCCGCACTTCCGACCGTCTAATTCTTGTCTATCCGGTGCCCTCTTAACGGCGGTCGATGCACAGCGGCCATCTGTCGCGCTCTGGTCTGGGATGCTGCACAGACCATCGATGAGACATCTCGACCGCGGCGCGGGGTGAGTCGTACTTTTGTCGACGCTTTGGAACGTTCGTGTGAGGTTGTGTATCTTTGTACACATTCACGCCGGACGGCGGGTCGAACGTGTTGGCTAGGACAACGTCCAACTCGCGTTCAAGGCCGTATGGATGCCAGACCCAATTTGTCAAGTTGGTGTGACGGGCCATCACCGTGACATTGTCCACGTGGTGGTAGGGGGGAGGCGTGCAGACGGATGTAGGAGCGGGAAATGGTACATGTGAATGCCGAGTGTAGGGGACGGGCTGTTCGTGCGTTCAGAGGGACAGCAAGCAAAGAGATGCAGTCGTGGTGGACATGGATTCGAAGTCCTGATTTCCGGTGCGTGTACAGTTGTGGTGATTGTCGAAGGACAAAGGCACGGAGAGCTCACAATCGCCAAGACATTCAGAACCTTGTCTCTGAGCCCCGACGATCCAAGCATAAAACATAAATGCCGTGAATGTTTGACCGGACGGCATCTTCTAATGGTAAGGTTAGTCTTCTGTTTACAGCAAAACATGATCACGCTTTTGGTAGTCACGTTTTCGGATACTTCAGGAGGTCAAGAAGTGTCTGCGTTTGCATCCCCGCGCGGCGTTCCTGGCCATCCATGGTACATCGACAGACAGATACTTACGCCCGGTGTCTATGTATGCGTTAGGCTCCGAATGTGAATATATGCGATTTGAGATCTTGGAGCGCCGCAAATGCTCAAGGCGAAACCCAAATCTTTGACAGAGGCGGTCTTTGGTATGACGAATACCTACTGATACTGGCATAAGCAGCGCCAGATATGACGGTCATGTACCGGTGCTCGATCTCAGTGTTTCCTGACATATACACGCAAATTGACCAGCCCTTTCAGTGAGTGCGAGGCATTGACTCTGAGGCCTGGAAGGTGGATATTTGATCAAATCCGCAGGCTACCCCAAGAATGAACACAACATGATTCAGTCTATCGACCTCTGCAAACAGTTAGGAGACCTCATATGATGTACATGTATGAGCGCGCGTCAGCCGTCAGTTGGACCTTCGAATGAGACATTGTAAGAGGGAGTACTCGTACAGAGCTTTAATGGCTTGGCAAGGCATCGGGCTTATAAACAATATTGGTCAAATATTACCTGTGGATGAGAAGGCGACCCAAAAAGTGGCCGAATCGCTGATTGGTATGTAAGTATATTCCACAAAATTGGGTTCCTACTAGGATTTTTGGCACGGGCAGCTTCGCTTCTCAGTCCCAGTGAAAAGTCGATATCCGGAAATAGTGGCTCAGCTATGGAGATATAACAGAGAGCAGATGTGATCTACCTGCACGTACCCATATCCAGTTGAATGTATTATGCGTGTTTACAGTAGATTCCAGTAGACTAGAGTAATTGGGTTGTACTACTGGTACCTATGCTTGAATACAGTCTGTGCCTGGGCAAACTGTATCCTCTCCAAGTCCCAGATTTATATACTTGCATACAATCTTGCATAGAGCAAGCATCTCCCAAGCATGCCGGAGGAGTGGTGGTGTGCCTGTCACAGGTATTGTCAAGGAAAGTGCACCTGAGTCAAGTCAAGACACACCTGGTACTGACACCTACAGCATGCTTCGGACAACACTGAAAGGGAAGCCATACAATTGGTGCACCTATCAGATCAGTTTCACATCTGGTTTCCTGATCCTACTCCAAGTTCTTCTAGGTGGCCTCTAGCAGAGCTTGATCTGAATAACCTGCGACCTGCACAACGTTGTCGCATAAACACAGGTGATGAGGTATGTCAGACATTCAGAATCTATGCACTCACCTTATGTTATTGAATGCTGGTCCTACTAATATGGGAACCAGCTGTTGAACAACCTGACATCTTGTGATGATGATTGCCTACCTGGACCATATACCTTTAACTTCAACTTAGATTTCAATGACCCTAGTGGAGATAACCAAGGTCAAGATAATCATCAGAGCAACAATACATGCACTGCGTCCAATCAAGGAAACAACCAGTCCAACAATGACAACAACACTGGCCATGGAGACAATCAGGATGAGTGCAGGACACAGACACCTCCTTCAGTATCTTTACCTCTCACTGCCCTTGATCTCACTGAGCTTGAGCAGGCTACTCACCTATGGTCTCTCCAGCAGAATATATGTGTTTCATCTGATCACTATGAGGAGCAAAACTTGATGACCCTGGCAGATTATCTCATGATGAGCTCACTTGTCTTCAAAATCCCCCCAAAACATCCCCAGAGATTGTTAAACTCGGTCGACGTGCCCTGAGTGTAACTCCGGAATGCTGGAGTTGTTATGTTTGGTTGGTCCGGGACTTGGCTTCACCTTATGTGGTGTGCCTTGCATAGGTCTGGTGTCCTGATTTCGGAGGTCAGAGGGTTGGAGGTTAGATGAGAGTTACTATGAACTCAAGTCAGAGTGACGATGAACAAGATGAGGAGAGTCAAGTTCAGTCTGGCGGAGCAGAGTGGAGACAGACGGAGGTGGAGAACATCAAGTTCTGTTGATATTCAGACTGAGGTATACAAGACAGAAATATGGAGATTATATAGTAAATCGGAGGCAGATTACTAAGGTGGAAATGAGGTCAGGTAGACATACAATATGCAAAGGTACGGAGGTGAAACAGGAGTG
>JBBPKJ010000290.1:0-31119 GCA_038089195.1 Brasilioporus rufonigricans
GTGAAACATATGATGGCGCGTCGTATTTGAGCTTCCGAGGCCTTGGCGATCCTACACAAGGGATTAACGAGGATTGTGACTGGTCCGGGACATCCTTGTACGACACCTTTCCGCCAATGGAGCATCTGGCGTTTAGTAAATCAGTCGTGCGAGCATAGTCCCCGGCAATTACAGGACAAGCACAGCCCCCTGGACTCGAGCGAAGCTAAATCCATAGCCGAAGTCAACTAGGAGTCTAATCCTGTGCAGGGTTAAAATCACCCATCACTAGAATCCACATGGCGTGGGGAAGATTCTACAAGTTCATGCCAGTCAAATGACATCCAACCGGCTGAGTTCCTGTGCTGTGTCGAGGTACGTATACAGGTTGACCGAGGTGAGGCCTGTTTTTTATGCGAAATTCCCAAAGTGTCAAGTTGCCTGAAATAGATGGCATAGACATCCCAACACAACAATCGCACGTGTCCATGTGGTGACTACAACATTATTATAGACAAGAGGATGCACTATGCCCTGGAAAACAAACTCCGCGGGATCCCAAAGAATAAGACTCCCGTCTGAGAGATCAAACGCTTCTTGCCTATAACCGAAGGGTCCCCATCCAATCTGGTTGTGTCGAGCTCAAGAACGGCACCGTGAGTTTTGAATCGTTCCCTGGATTAGATGACAACGATTAATTCCATGTTCAGATCCTAACGGGAGTCGATAGTGTGATGCTTGCTACTGGGTACCGACACTCGTTTCCGTTTTTGCCACACTATTATAATGGCGCAACACACGAACCTCGCTCAAGATCTGCTTTGACTGTCTCACCTTTCCTTCCCTAGGACGGCACCTACATTCGAGACTTGTACCTGCCAATTTTATATCCGGGACCCACTCTCGCATTCCTTGGTGGTTGGTGGTCAAGGCAGTCGTTGCGAGCTCATTATTGTTCCTTACTAGAGAATACACGATGCTCACACTGACCAAGGGGCGGGATGCCGAACATACTGTCCGAGTCTGTAGTTGATATTCAATCATCTTGTCCATATCGCTCAGAGTAGTCTGAGCAAGTTTTCGGTGTCGTAGGATATGGTGATTTCTGATGTCATACAAAACAGGCTTGAGAGATAACAACGGTACGTCAGATCAGGATTCGAAACCCATTTTGTTCAAGATCATGGGTGATTACCATGCACGGAGCAAGCCGATCACAAATTTGAAGGCTGTTGTGGAATCTACCGAATAAGGTCAACACAGAGCACTTAGGAACATCAACAACGATCGACCAGACAACAAAGCGTGCATCACAGAATAGAAAGACTGTAGGTCGCAAACACGACTGAGTAAAGACTGCTAACCTCCATGCAGAACACAAAAAAATTAATAACAAAACGGCATTTTCGGAAGGAAACCGAACGCGTACCTTCATATGAGCGAATTTAAAAGATTGCACCTGCCAGCGACGAAGATCAACCCAAACGCAGCCCTCAGGCTGGTACATGTAAAAGGTGTAATCCAAACGGGCATGTATTATGCAATGGAACAAACACACTCAAATGGTTTCCAACACGATGTGCAATTGATATGGCGACGGCCCCCTACTACTACCGTAGCGGGAATGATACATAGGAGATATCTGGAGCCACCACGGGGCGTGGTGACCCCACTGGTGACCCCGCCTCATTTCGTCACTTCTCCTTTAACGTCCGAGTCGTAAATAGACGTAGCTCTCAACACCAAAGACGCGGTGATTCTTGTTGATTAACTCCTGCACGATGGTCTCTAGATATCTGTCATGGTCGATGTAATGAACCAACCTTGCGGACTGCGTAGTGTTTATATGGTTCATCTCAACCAGACCACCGCAAGTCCATCACGCATGGCGTCAAACACCGCACACCCAACATTATGTCTCGTCACCATGCCTTCCAATGACAGAAGCAGGTACCTATGTCTATGTCTCGCCGTGGCGGGTACGCTTCACCCCATGCCCTATCCGCCTCTCTTACTCCTTACCGCTACAGCATAAATAGAGAGCTTATGCTGTCATGTATCCTCGGTCATTTCCACAATCAAGAGGATTATTCTCGTCTTTTTGTTACGGCTCTTCTATGGTGAGACCTCTCACGGACCATGATTAACATGGGTTTCAGTCCTGTCTCTTTTTCTTTGATACTTTTATCCTCTGCTCGAACAGTCTACGTTTGTGCATGACTCTTTACTTTTGATCTCACCATCTACCCTCATCGACAACACCTTGTTAAGGTGTGGTTCAGACCTGGTGGGCCGAACCTAGGTGACCTTGGTTAGGCCCATCAGGTCTGTAGTGATGAAGATCACAAGCACTCCTATTCGCACTTCAACTCACATACAATGCGACTTCCTGATACTCTCAGCATAGTGTAGTGGGTGGTGGGTGCCCAGCAACGCAGAAGAGCAGCCAGTGACCTAGTGAGTGACCTTTATCAATACTCTCCTCGAGTAGGGCAAGGCTGCATGCGATGGTGTTTGTGCGCCACGCCCCATCTCGCACGATGCGCAGCCCTGCCCTACTCAAGGAGGAAGTGTTAGGAGAAAGAGCGAGATAACTCACTGGTAACTCGTTTGGGGTGATTGCCAGTGGGACAGCTCGCTTTACCCTAGTTTGGTCTGGCTCTCTATCGTGAGCCTTCTGGTTGACTACAGTTAGTAGCAGCCTCAGATCCATTTCCGGAATCTATACGAGTCGAGTTAACATTGACTTGCGCACCACCTCGACTGACTTTGGGCAAGACATTAACGAGCTCGTGCACTTTTCATGCGAATGTGTTTCAATCCGCCTCCAAACGCGAGTAAATTATGAGCTGACAAAAAGCTAGTTGCAAGATCAAATACCGTCGTGACTACGCTACCCCGTTATAATAAACTTGAGCCTCGAACAATGTCTGGCTACAAGAGAGAACTGTCAATGTGCACGGGGCCAATTTCCGCTGCGCGTTCCTTCGGCAGAAGTGACATCCACCTATGCTCCTTGATTCCAAGACCCTTGCTCCCAAAATACCTCTCGCTTTCGAAGCTCCATTCATTCAAAGCCCGTACCCATTGGCCTAAGCCATCGCAATAAGCCTTGACTTGCAAATTCAACGGCTCTTCCCACTCGGGAAGTGTGGTAGAGGCAGCATGGAACCTGTCCGCAACTCGAAGAAGATAATCCTCGACCCACAGCATGGCACCGTTTATATCTGTATGGTGCTCATTCATCACGCACGTTATAATATTGTGAATGTCATCTCCACGGAGCTGCTCCATATTATAGGAGAAGATGTCCTTTAAAGCGATTATGTTAGCGATGCACTATCCCGCGTGAGAATCACTGACGTTACAAAGAGCGACTAAGTCGACAGCTGCTTGAATCATCTCTTGAATGGCAGGATGTGCCATCACATCATCGGGGATGTCAAACCCTAGTTCGTATATGCAAAATAAGGGCTTCACTCCGACAGTGCGACGTCGCAAGTCGATGTAACTCTTGACATCGAGGATGTGACGATTCTTTTTGTCAATTGACTCCTGCACAACGCCTTCGAGATACTCGTCTATGCTCTGGATGAATCTCTTCTGGGAGATTGCGGTAGCACTCTGTATGGTACGTTCCCAGAACCTATAATCGAGCAAACATTGTTATATGGGTTCCAAATAAAAGATGTTGGGTACACTCACTGACGTGCAACTTCCCCGCCAATCCATTCTCCTTTTAGACGTGGGGTATAAGGATTCCGGAAAGCATCCATGACTGTATCTTTTTGTTTACGGACCTCGGAAGGTGTAGACCTATCAGAATACTCGTCGAAAAGGAAGACGAAATGCATGAGGTCGCAGCCAGCTCTAGCATGCTCTGAATTGACAATTGAGTAGATGGTCTGAACATGTACTCGTGATCACCTTACCCCTACTCGTTAAAGGGTACGCTAAACATGCGAGGAGGTCTGAGGAGCAAAATTAATGTAGGAAAGATGTGAAGGAAAGTACACACTGAAATTGCAGCAATTATAAGCGTCTTGCGCTTTGGGGCTGAAAGCTTGGAAGCTCGTTATCCAAGCATCGGCCTCCTCTTTCAGCATGGTGTAATTTGGGTGGATCCGACGAGGCCATGGCCATCTAGCAAGCACGTCTGGAATGAAGATTCTTGTGGCCATGGGATGTCCATCCGTGACACTGCACTGTTTCCTTGCCATTGGCAGGTCAGAAACGCTACGGAAAGCAATAAGAATAACAAAGCCGATGAGTACACTAAGTGAAAGTAGGATAAAATCTTCCATCTTTTCTTTTCTCAAATCTTCTAAATATGAGCAGACTAGACGTGACGGGGGTTGTGGCGAGGTGTGATGTATGGAAAGCCGGACAACCGCGCTTCAACGAAGCATTGTCACAGTCACATCAGCCTACTGCATTAGGTAGAATGAACATCTGAGACTCCGAGCACCACCAACCACATTTTTTAATTTGCTATTGTGCAACGAACCTTTAGCAAACATCAATCTCAAAATTTTACATGCACTGATTACAAAAGAATTATTTGTGAGATGACTACCATTGGGTGACGATTGCACAATGAGCTTTTACAAACTTGGATACTGGACATCAATCTGGGACGTATACCTTGACCTTCTTGATCTCTTACGCCATTATGAAGATCTCGCACATGTTCTTGAGGATGGTAATGACGTTATTGCTGACCATATTGAAGATTTGCATATAGATGGCCTGAAGGACTTGCACGAAGTACCAGGCTACCTGGGTGGCATTGATAATGGGAAGGGACTGGGTAAGTTAGGTTGCCTACTAGTAGTACGCTATAGTACTAACTCGACTACTTTGTGAAGGTGCTATGCAAAGTGACAACTCCGAGTCAGATGCAATCAATGAGGTAGAAGCTGGGCCATCATTTTGGGCAAGTTTCACATCAGACGAAGATGAAGCCAACTCTGCCAACTCAGAACATGAAGTCAACTGTATTGTCTGATCAGATTATTCTTTTGTAATCAGCACTTTTGTCTTCATTCTCACATAGTCTACCTTTCATCCTATCCTGTGTTTCAGTAGATCAGATTTCTTCGAGATCCTTTATCTCCTTCTACACCTAATGACCACTATCCCTCAATAGCTGTCATGCACCCAATCTCACTATTCTATCAGACATGGGGGAACATATCTATTGTTAAGGGAACCTTGGCAACTGAATGTGGGCCATGTGATTGGCAGGAACACCAAACACCACCAAAACAAAAACACGCGTCCATTTGGTTGTTTTGAAGGTGCAGGTGAGTCCTCAAGACTTTCTTGTAAGACTTTCTTGTATCGTTCTGGACACGGTCTGGTCTGTCTCGTAGCCAACAACTTCAGCGTGACTCGTTCTGGGTCACCCATGATGGTATACTTTAGCAACTGAGTATTTCAAAAATACAAATAATACTCTGACTGCGTGTACATGTGCGTTTTGCAAAAGTTCGTCATGTAATAGCTAAACAAAAAAAGCTTGTGTACTTTTTGGCAGTGTTCGGAGTCTCAGATGTTCATTCTACCTAATGCAGTAGGCTGATGTGACTGTGACAATGCTTCGTTGAAGCGCGGT
This sequence comes from Brasilioporus rufonigricans, assembly GCA_038089195.1. NCBI lineage: Eukaryota > Fungi > Basidiomycota > Agaricomycetes > Boletales > Boletaceae > Brasilioporus > Brasilioporus rufonigricans. The sequence continues at coordinate 5,597 of JBBPKJ010000290.1, forward strand.
TGTCCGGCTTTCCATAGTGATGGGGGGTGTGACCAAGCGTGACCCGCCCGACGTTAGTGGGCGCTGTGTTGAGGTACGTATACTTACAGGTTGACCGACGTGAGGCCTGTTTTTTATGCGAATTTATGCGGATTTCCCAAAGTGTCAAGTTGCCTGAAATAGACGGTAATAGACATCCCAACACAACAATCGCATGTGTCCATGCAGTGGTGATTATAGGTTTTCATACAATCTCTAACATTATTATAGACAACAGGATGTACTATGCCTTGGAAAACGAAGTCCGCAGGATCCCAAAGAATACGACTCCCGTCTGAGAGATCAAACGCTTCTTGTCTGTGACCGAAGGGTCCCCGTCCAATCTGGCTGTGTCGAGCTCAAGAACGGCACCGTGAGTTTTGAATCGCTCCCTAGATTGGATTACAACGATTAATTCCATGTTCAGGTCCTAACGAGAATCGATAGCGTGATACCTGCTACTGGGTATCGACACTCGTTTCCGTTCTTGCCACAATATGACAATGACGCAACACACGAACCTCACTCAGGATCTGCTTTGACTGTCTCACCTTTCCTTCCCTTGGACGGCACCTACATTCGAGATGTGTACCTCGACCAGTTTTATATCCGGGACCCCACTCTCGCATCCCTTGGTGGTTAGTGGTCAAGGCAGTCGTTGCGAGCTCATCCTCGTTCCTTACTGGAGAATACACGACGCTCGCACTGGCCAAGGTCTGGACAAACGGCAAAGCGTCCGAACACGCAGGCGATGCGGCGTGGTACGAGGCAACCGGTATCGCGCGTTGCACGTTTGGTTGTGTCCTCGCTCGTATTGCCTATTCGGTCGGTTGGCTGAACTTGGCGGCGGCCAAGGATGGGGGCAACAGGTTCGCCATGTTTGTGCCCGTCGACGTCCTCGTGCTGACGCCCTCTGCACAGGTCGACGGTTTACGTTTTTCACCTAGTGCGAACGCGGGCGCGACTCGAGCAACAAACAGTTTCAAAGAGATCTGTCATGAGTGGCAAATCGCTCGCATTGGTGGGCCGATCCGGTGAACAACACCCAACAGAGACGACAAGATGCTGGCATCTCTCGGATTCGTACCTGGAAACGGTGTCGATCAAGGGAGATACCACGGTATCCTTTTTGATGACGGCAACTGGTGCGCAAGTGAGGCGGAACGCTGGGGCGGTGGGACGACGCTTGCAAGAACGTCTAGCGCAGCGTGTTAACTGTCCCACCCGTTTTGCGCGGTGTCATGTTCTTGGCATTTGCTTGTACTTTGCTTTCGAACGGGGAGAACATGGCGTTCAAGTACCAGAATGCCATTCGGAGCACTTTCAGAAAGACATTGACCAAGTTACATGCGCCTAACAACCACTCTTTTTTTACGACGTACCACTCGTACTTCATCTCCAGGTTGAGGATCTGTGGCACCAGACAGGATTCAAATCCTGATCCTTGGAAGAACTATTCCAAGCATACACGAATGAACGTGATCCGCATCATGAGTTTGCCCTTTCAACGCACGATATCTCGTGTTTCACCCTCTCACGTTATCATTACACCACGAGTAAACACATGCTGTAGTGCCCTCCTTTTCCTCGTCATATCTCGACTACCAAATCATTAAATCGTAAACGGTAGAAACGAACGATCGTGACCACTACAAGGAACGTCCAGCAATTAAAAAAAGGACGACGAGGGGAACGAGCCTAAAATTATGCTCGTACTATTGAATCGCCGAGAACGAGAAGCAGCCCCACTTCAAGGCGATGGATGACGATGTGTCGCGTCATCGAGGAAAACATGAAACATGGAAACGAACACGGGAAAAAAAGAGACTGAGAAACGGTCCCCGCTCCAAGCTTAAAATACAATGCCCCCCCGTGACAACGACCGCCTTTACCTCTACGACCTCTAGACAATTGGCGACACCGGCCTCGCATCCCCACCGCTCGCATTAAACATGGCCTTGAGCGCCAAATCGTTCCTCTTCTGCCTCACCCTCTCCGCCTCCTCCGCACCCCCCGTCATCTTGAGCTTTTTCCCATTGACGAATCCCGTCAACTCGTTCTGAAATTCGTCCGAACGACTCGCCAGCTCCCGCTCGCGGTGCTTCTGATTCGCCGCGATAGCCTTCATGCGGCGCTCAGGATCCACGGACGCGCCTCGAATCTCCATCATCACCGTGCTCAGCCCCGTATGGCCCTCCTCGGCAGGCGCGGGCTTAAAGGCGCGCCCACGTGCGCTGCCGCGTGCTGGCCCAGCATTCCGGAGCGAAATCACCTTCTGAACGTGCCCAAACACCTCGGTGAGCGCCTTGTGGTCCTCGAGTAAATCCGCCAACAGCTCCTCCTGATGCCCCAAGAACCCCTGCTCCTCCACGATGTTCTGCAGCTCCTCTTCCCACGTCTTCTTCCACATCGGTTTGATCGTGTCGATGTGTTCCTTGAGGCTCGCGAGCTCGCTCGACGTCGACGCGACGTCGTCCTGGATCGTCTTGAACAGCGCGGGCTTGGGCGTGACTTGTCGCTTGATCACGTCGTCTTTGAGCGCCTCGATCGTGTCCTGCAGCTCCTCGATCTTGGTGAGCACGTTTTGGCTTCTCGTATCGAGTTTGGTCTTGCCCGTATCGATGTACGCACGCGCGCCGCCGACCTTGGCGCTCGCGAGCTGCTTGACGGATTGGGTCTGCGCGCGGAGCGCACCGAGCGAGTCCTTGGTCGATGTCATGAATTCGGTGTAGAGCTGACGCATGATCCCGAGGTCGCGTCGGAGGTTCTGGACTTCGTCGAATTGGGTTTTGAGATCGTCCACGACGCGGCTCGAGTACTCGGACATGGCGGATGCGCCAGTCACTTGTGGCTGGATCTGGAGCGACTGACCGGTCGATTGGGGGAAGATGAAGGGATTGGCGTTGTGCGAGTCGCCGACGATACGCGAGAGTCGGTGGGCGACGTGGGCAAACTGTTTTTCAGACGGTCTGTCGGCCACCGGCGTGCTCTCGGCAAAGTCGTGCGCGTAGATGGGGTTGAGGTGGAAAGACGACCGCTTGTTGACACCCATGACGTTCTTGAGCTCTTTGAGGTCATTGGACAGCGTGGATATCTGCGCGTCGATGTGTTGCTTGATCTGGTCCAATGCTGTAAAACGCGCCTCGTTGAGCGAGCGCCACACGCGTAATAGTACGATGACTCACGTTCAATGTTGAGCGACAACAGACACTTTTCCTTTACTTCGTCAATGTCCTCCAGCTCGTACTGCACGCCGCTGGAGGGATCTCGTATGTAAATAGCGGGAAAGTTTTCCATACCGGGGTTATAAGAGAACTTGTCTACAAAGAGCATCCGAAGGAACGCAAAGGTCAATCCGGGCTCGAGCGTGACCTTTTTGACCTCCCGGCCGACCTGGAGGAAAACGGGGAATGCCGTGGATGGCAGAGACTCGTCGGGTTCGACTTCCTCTAACAGTTTACTGAGATGGGTCGGAGCTCGGGCCAGGGCTACCTGGCGAGCAGTGTCGCCCATCGAAGGTGGTAATGGCGGGACGGGGGGTGCAACCTCCACGCCCGCAAGCGATGGCGTGCGCGCCATCCGCTTCGCACCCGCATCGCGCTTCCCCTCGGGCTCGTCCGTCTCCGTCAACACCGCCAGATCGCCCGGGGTCAACGTCGACGAGGCAGCCATCGACCGACGGTTGTTCGGGGATGCCGGGAGGGAACGTTCGCGCGTGATCGCGCCCCCTGTCATCTTGCTGAAGTGGTACGTCGAGAACCGCTTGGACGCACGCCGCTCAAGCGCCTCGCTCTTCTTGAGCGCGGCAAGCGAACTCGCGACCGCGGGGACGTCGGAAGGTTCGATGGGGGGCGTCTGCGGGGGAGACCCGTCGACACCATTCGTGTCGTTGCGATCTGGCGAGGGTTCTTCGATAACGACGGTCGGAGGGGTCGGAGGGGGTGGCGAGACGGGCTTATCGACGAGGGAGTAACGCTTGACAGACGCAGGGACGGGTGCAGCTTGAGCGGGCGGCATGGATGGCATATCTCTGTCCATCTCCGGCGTGGATGGATAAGACACACGTGGATGAGGTGATATCGGCAAGCCAGACTCTGCAGGCTGTTGAGCATGCTGCTCGTGAGGGGCATAAGACGGGGGATACGCCGGCTGTGAGTCCCGGGACAAGTGGCCGTTCGAGTGGCTCGTCAGCGTCCTGTCGTTTGCAGGCGGGTCGTCGTCCGGTTCTTGAAACACGGGGGGTGGCGTCATACGGGGCTGGGATTCAGACGGCTTCGAGGCATGGGTGGATCTGGACGGCTGCCGTGCGGGCTGTGCGTTCTCCCTCTCTCTGTCCACATGTCGTTCTTCGTCGACGTGTGTGCGCGATAACTGCGACCGGTGCTGTCTCTGCTCGCCGTCCTGCCGGGAGGTCTTGTCGGACCTGGATGAGCGCGAGTTGGTGCTGGAGTGGGACGAGGCGGAGCGATGGCGGGATGGGTGCTGCTCGGAGACGATGCGACGGTACATGGACTGCTTGGTGCGGAGGCCTTGCAAGAGGCGCGTGATGATGGCGCGCACCTTGGGTAGATAGATCGCCAGATTGTCGGGGGTTGCGTCTTCGGCGAGACAAGTTTCGAGGACGTCGCGCAGGTCTTCTGGGATGGACATGAGGTCTCTGTAGGCGTGCTTGGCATGCTGCACAGGACGGGCGCGTGGCGATGGGCGCACCTCATGTCTATATCAAAGGAGACGAACGCAGCCACTGCTGCGTTGAAGTCGTTGCCGAGACGGACGTAGACGTCGCTGATCTGGGACTCTGAGAGCTGGAGGTTGCTCCACATGGTGAGGGACTCGAGGAGCTGCTTGATGGCGACGAGGAGCCTTGTGACGGCGGACTCGACCGCGGGCTGTGGGGGCGGGATCAGCGGGGGCGCGGCGGGGCGCGGCGGGGACGACTCACGTGGGCGGCGCGGGCTGAGCGGGAGGAGAGGGCGTTGTTGTCGCGGCGGGGCTTGTGTCCATCGGAGGGCGGGAGCTGGGCGGCCATGCATGGAGTGGCTCTTTAAACGCGGGTGGGAATTTTCGGCCGTCTATCATACAGGCTAATCACTATTGTACGGCGCAGCACCACTCCCAGCAAGAATCAGCTCGTCCAACACCTCCTCGTGCTCCGTTCGCTTGTACGTCCGGATCGTCTCCCCATAGTCCGAGATGTCGTACACCCGGAACCGTCGGTCGAACCTACACACCGTCAACAAGACGCCTCGGCATCGCGCGACACACTCACCCGACTTTGCCGTACCCAGAGTAGGAGCTGCAAACGAAAAAAAAGTTCACCACACGATCAACACACCGCACGAGACCACGCTCACCCGCCGCCCCCAAAGCACAACCACACGTCCTGCACACGCTTGCAGTCTTCCGTGACTACACCACGTCAGCAACCGCAACCGCGCGCCATCATACCACTTACTGTGACAGTGGCCATTGGCAACAACCTTGACTTCGGGAACGGTGCCTCCAGCCCGATGCTCGCTTTCCAGAGCCTGGAGCAATCCCTTTTCAAACATCCCGTCGCTCTTTTTCGCTGACCCTGGACCCTCGAGTTCATGCACCCCAATGTCGAGTGGCTGGCCCGTACGGCTGTCCGTGTCTGGTGTACCATACGATTCTTGTCTAGAACAAGCAGATCAGGTCCAGTCGCCCATCGAGAGCGCCTCCAAGACATACAATGGAATGTGGAAAAACATCAGCGCGTTCGGTTTGGCAAGCCTACGTGTCGTGGGTGCGAGCTGCCCAGATACACCATCATCGGATGTGTCTGGCTGGAATGGTCGTTCAATCGGTTCAATCGAGCCAGACTGTTGGAGGAACCATTCGACTTGGTCCTGGCGACGTGTTAGCTTCCGAGGACCATCACAGAGTGCATACACTCACGGTGTGGATCCAGTCGTATTCGGTAGGGAAAAAGTACCCAAACCAATCCAAATACCCTTTCGAGTACGACCCAGAATCCAAAAAGTACAACGTCAGCAAGTGTGTCATCGAACTGCCAACCAGTATCAGCGCATATAGCCACCCCACGACTGCATTCGACGCACCTATCTGCACTCCGCACCTTGAGGACATAATTGCCCACACCGCGGATGTCCTTGGGACCTCGTTCCACAAGCGAGTATGGGAGCGCTTGCATCATCCGCATTTGTTCGGCCTTGACATCCCCATTCTCTTCGTCGTGGTTCCCAAACACAGCCGCCCACGGGATTTTCCTGTCGGTCACCTCTGCCGCAAACTTGGCGAGCACCGACTTGGGATCCCAAGACGTGCCTTGCCCATTGAGTTGATCGCCAGTGAAGACGACCAAATCGGGTTTCTCCATGTCGAGGACGCGTCCCAACAAGGTGTACGTGAGGTTGTCCGAAGCGACACAGGGATCGATCACTGTATCACGACAGGCTCCGCGAGACACCGAAAAATGTAAGTCGGCGACTTGAAGAATCCTGAACCGACCCTCCTTTGAGAAATGAAGTGGGGGTGCACGCGGAACGGCTAACAGCGCGCTTTAGCAGCCATTCGAGCGTCGGATCACCTCGACTTACGTTTGACGCCCCTTCGATATGTCATGGAGACGCTCGAAATGCTCTCCTCTCCTTGGGTGATTGCTGGCTCCAGCTTTTCAAACCCAAACCACGGGCGGTCTTCACCAAAGAGGATATCGACCTCGGTGATAATGTTGTTCTTCTCTTCTGCATCCATCTCTTGCATCGTTTTCCCTGTCTTGTACCACAAAAAGAGCGGTTCCGTGCGCATGACGCCATCCCGGGCGGAATGATCGACCTTGACCCACGAATCTGAGAGCGGGGTGGGTTCCTCCCCCGGCGGGAGGAGCTGGAAATCGGTGATGAGGGGAATATCGAGACGTCTCGTCCGTCTGTAGTATATATTCTAGCGTACACGTCAGCGCCGTGCGCATACACCCAGACGTCGTCTCACCAGACCCCATATGCCAGTCTGCATGTTCAAGTCCCGATCGACGCGCACCCATTTGCCCTTGATAGCGTCCATCTCTGGGCTCGTATCCGGCGCGCACGCATCCATGACGAACCCAAAGGGCACCATACACCTCGTGATCGCTATCTCGGAAACTGGCAGGATCGAGAGTCAGCATCAGGACGGGAGATGGGCGGTGTGACGAGACGCACGTCCGGTGTCGTGTGGCCACAGAGGGACCCATGCGTCGGTCGGGTAACTGGAAGCGTCGTCTGCGGGTGTCGTCACGTTCCACCAGTCTGTGCTCGACGAGGGCTGGTCCTGTGTGGAATTGCCTCCACTCTCGAAATAGTCTGTGGTCGCCACCCCATCCCAGGACTGCCATCCGAGGCGTTGCGAGATGCCGGGTCCGGGTGTGGGCTGGTAGAGGATGAATACGAACGTGAGCAGGCAAGAAAAAGCAAATATGGCTGCCAAGGGCACAATCAGCACCCTGAAAAAGCGAAAGACGTGACCACAAAAAGCCATGACGGTCTCGACGAGTTGACCCGCAAGTAAGTACTAGGGGGGGAATTGCTGCGTACTAGATCACGTGCAGATAAGTACTCGAGGGTACCAGACCACGTGACGTGATCCCATAAAATAACCTACGACCTTGTCGCTCTGCATATCGCCGCCATGCAGGCCGTCGTCGGACGTGTCCTGCGTCGGTTGTACAGCACCACCGCGCTCCCACCCCACGCAGCCGCAGCCCGCGACGCCTCCACCCCGCTCGCCGTCCGCGCCCGCCGTCTCAAGAAATCCCCCGAACTCCTCCCCCCGCCCGACAGCCCTCTCACCCCCACCGAACACGCCACGTACATGCGCCAGCTCGCCAAAGGCCAGCTCCGCCAAAAAGACGGCCACGTGCCCACCCCCGCAGAGTGGCTCGACGCCCTCAACACCCGCCGCACGCGTCTCCGCGGCGTCGTCGAGACGTCCTCCCACCGTACCCGCGTCGTCGGCCAAAAGATTTACCTCCCCAACACCGTCTTCAAGATGGTGCGCAATCACACGCCCAGGGGGACGCCGTACAACCCGTACGAGGCGACGTTTCGCATTCCGCCCTCCGTCACCAAAACGGACGTGCGGTCGTATCTCTGGACCGTGTATGGCGTCAAGACGACGTACATCCGCACCGCCAACTACATCTCCCCCCTCCGTCGCACACAGGTCGGCATGAGACCCCTGGGTTCGCACAGGACGTACAAGCGTGCCGTCGTCGGTCTCGTCGACCCGTTTTATTACCCGCAGGACTTGGAGGACATGGACAAGTTGGAGCGCAAGAAACGGGAAAAGTGGTTGGAGGAACGGTTCTCGCTCAAGTTGGTCACTCGCATGAGGCGGCACGAGTTGGTTCGGACAACCCAGGCTGGGAGCAAAACGTGGCGGTTCACTGGTCACGTCCGGAGGGACAAGATTTTACAGTCGATCGCAAGGAGGAGGGCGCTCGACGCACGGGACTTGAAACAGGTCGAGACGGAGTTGGCGGGGCGGAGGGCTGCTGGGCATGCCATCTTGCGCGACAAGGGCACCAAGAAGAAGAAGAAAGTGTTGACCGTTTGATGCCTCGTGTTCACGCTCGACAGCATATCATAGTATATGTGGACAATCCGATGCTAAAGCTACACGTTATCACTTCTCAACTGTCACTGGGTGATATCCCCCACGACGGCACTCCGTGTTTCATCTAATGCCTGATACGTTGTTCTTCGACTTGCTCTCTGCGATGACAATGCTTTGCTTTAATGGGATGGATGATAGATCAGGCGCGCTGGCCCGTCCGCTCGTATTCGAGCGACTTGCGTATCTCTGACAAATTCATTTGCCAAGGCGACGGTATCCCGCCCGCACTAGTCCAAAGAGACGCGCATCAGTCACCGGATCAAGTCAAGAAAGACGGCCCATGGGCGCGAACGGATCATCGATCCATGGTCACGAAACGCGTTCCGTCCGTGCAGCGACCCGATGCGAAAAAGGAAAGTGGTTCAACTCACAATTCGCGCGATCGTTGGCGCATCGACGCGTGTCTCGACTCGCCAGGCATCTTGATGTGCCTCGGCGTACAAAAGATGTAGGATAACTTGAACATGATACGTCAGGCCAGAGCCGTGAACGCGAACGCGGCAGGAGAGAGGAGAGAGATGGAGACGTAAAAAGCGTTGGACTAGGATTATCCGTCGTCCGTTCGTGACCAAGGCTGATTTAAACGTCCACGACCACGGCGAGAGAGTATGGGAGAGAGCGGGGATGTGAATCCCAGTGGGGCCGTGTGGGCGCAAGTTGTCGAGATGAAACCAACCGCTCATACACTTTATACGTTTCTCCACGACGTACGTACGCGGTCCCCTCCGTGGTTGCTGTCAAGGGGAGACCGGCAACCAAAGCTCCCGAAACGGTGGAGTTCCAGCGGGGCTGGACCAACGTCCACAGCCCTCTCCAACTTGAACAGGCGAGTGCGGTGGCAGGGCGCGCAGCACACGATCAGAGGTGGACAAATGGGGTGATGGATGACTAAGCACCGACTATGGGTAAAAGGGGGACGGGAACCCCCACCGCATAAACTGCCTTCTCCCGCTGATGGGCCTGTGTGCAAAGTAGAAACGAACATGGCGTACTCATGCCAATGATAGGAGGTTCGCTTACGATATGATGATGCTCTCTCACTACCACGAGTTGCCATCTATGCTTGGCGTGCCTGTACGTCCCAGAACTATAGAAGCTGGGGCTATCGAGTACAATGAGACCGTACGACAGCAATCGTGCTTTTTTTCCCTCGAGGGGGGGATTCTACCCTAATACACGACCCAGTAACTCCTCGGAGAGGACCCGACGGCTCGGGATCCGTGGAATCAGAAAAGACGTTCATTTGAGGCAGGCTCGCAATTCAACTGTCAAAGCGTCGTCAATGTATGGTTCTCGAATGCGTGGGTGTGGAAAGTGCCCCTCGACTCGATCGAGATGTTTGCACGTCATCGGGGCGCGCCGCGTGCGATCTAGACGGCTCTACCCTGCTAAAGCCGCCTCTGCATGCGACAACGTCGGTGTCTCAAGGTCCTGTCACTCATGTTGTTACCTCAGTGCAAGTAGGGGTGATGATCGTTCGAATTTAGTAGACGCCCGCAAGCTGCTAGTGACAGCACGAAAGGTCGTAATCAAGGCCCAATGGCACTCGAAGTAGCTAGATCGAGGCACCACCGCGGACGAGAGGGTCATCCCCGTGACATCGCGCCAACGTGAATAGAACCCAACGAAGATGGCCGTCTGGCGTGGAAATCATCTCCAAGAGTGATGTTGCGCTCTTGATCGAGGTGGCATTATGCAAAGACGTTGCCATCGCGAGCTGATGAAAAGCCACACATTAATGCACGGGCGCCGCCCGTCCGATCAACTCAAGGTACAAACAGATCCGTAAAGAGGAATACGGGACCGGGGCTTCACCTACGAGTTAAGGCGAGTAGAAGACAAGATCAGCTCATGAAGAAACGAAACGATCGAATCGAATCGAAGAGTTACGTATTGACGGCGGTTCAGCGAGCTGGTGAGCATATTGTATACGACAATGTGCGTATACTGAGCGACCTCTCTGTCCGACTTCCAAGGTTTGCTAGTACAAGTGCGTCGCATACATCCTTAGGACTGCCAAAGGGGGTTGGTGCAGGCCCCAGAAGACCCTCATCATGGTGCAATAGGCATGCTCCATGTTCCTCTTTGGTAGTTTTAGCAGTTGATTCCCTTTTACGACTCGTGAATAGTTCGGAGAACCATGCTCAGACTTCTTACGACTGAGAGAACGTTGTGAATGATCATTGAAAAGTACTGAGTAGGGGGAGCGTCATGGACGAACTCACTGTAGCACGTCCGCTGAGAGATTAGGCAATGATGTGATTTGTTTCACGGAGGATCGATTCAAGGCGGCGTTGTTGATGCTTGTTGGTTCCAAAGGTGCTATCCAAACGAGTGAGCTCAGCAGCAGCCTCTTCAACTTTGGTACGTACATATAGACGCCACAGCTGACTTTATCTCTCTAAGCCAGATCCCATACTGCAAGATCGATAAACAATCGTTTGATGGGGACCTTTACCTCCGTGATTGGCGCGATCTGACTTTGCGAGTCGTCATTCATCGTATATTGTTTTCTCGTCCCGAGTCCCCTTCCGATGGTATACCATCCATGTTGAAGTCGCAGTGCCGGCGCAACCAGTTCGTCAGTACTTCCATTTTTATGGCACTGACTAGTAGCGGGAATTCGATTCGCGTCCGACATCAAGTGACATGGGCCGCATCTGGCTTCTTCCCTGTCGTTGGAGTTCTGGTTGACGCGCAAGCCTCTAAGGGTCTTGTACTGACGGTTATGCACGGCCACCGTAGAAGGTGATGCTGTTATGGGGTGTGAGCAGGGAAATCCTGCTGCAGACCCGACTGCGCTTCATTCTGCGTATAAAAGAGCGAACGGTGCCCGCAGAACACTATCCCCTCAAGGTTTTCTTTTATCTGCCTATCTTTTCCCCTCATATCAAATACTCGTGTTCCTTGATCATTATGCGCCTTCTTGCCTTCGTATTCCTTGGAGTTGCCGCTGCGGGGGTCATCCCCGAACTCGCTCGCCGTGACACCCCAGTCGCTGGTGGTTTGATCTTGGGATCTCCCTCCGGACTTCCCAGCCCGCCTGATATAGTACTTCCCCCTTCTTCGAGCATCTCTGTAGACCAAACTAAATCAACTGGCAAGTATTTCCGTTTTGCCGTTTCCCGAGGGACAACTTGACGTGTGCTTGCGTGCAGGCTTTCTTCACGTTTTTGGCCGTTCTGACCATGGTACACCCACCGGTGAACAGTCTCATCCTGCAGCCACCCGCGGGGCCAACCCAACCGCTGTCACTACTTCTTACCCAGTTTCTCCTTCCGGTGGTTTGAGCTACACCATGTCGACCGGGGCTGATACGCGTCCCGCAACCTCCCGTGGCGCCAACCCGATCACTACTGGTTCTCGCGACCTGGCTCCTCAGAACACTGACGCGAGAGACCCTCGCTCGCGCCACTTTGCCAGTGATCGTGCGTCGAAGACGGCCGTCGGCGGTTCTGGCAGCCCCACAGCCACTCGCAGGTCCTTGCGTCCTCGAGCGTCTCACAAAGCGCGCTGGCCTAACCCGTCGGCTGTTCGCTGGCACGCGATGCATTCTGTTTTGCGCAGGGCCAGACCCACGCAGAGTGGGCCGCACGATCGCTATGTCGCTCAGTCCGACGACCTGGTGAAGCTGCCTAGAGGTATTTAGAATCCGGACGGGTGCGTGTTGCCTCGACACGTCTTGTGTGTTGTTCATAGCGTTGAACTGTATTTCTTGTTATTAAACAGTTCAGGAATGCCTTGTCTTGTGATCTTGAAATGGGTCGTGAGGTTGCCCCTATTCGATCTATACAATAGCATTTTCACTACCAGCCGTTACTTGCACAGTGATACACAGAAATTGTGAATAGTAAACATTACAGTCGAGGATACTGGTACATGTCCATACTATCATAGCCACATGATAGATGCGATAATCCTAGTCCTTTACAGCATGGCACCCACAGCCATTCCACCTACCACCACCCAGAAGGTGCCGAACGTCGCACCCGGTGCCAAAAGGGCTCCACCGCTCGTGGAATGAGGTGCAGTAACGGTGGCCGCAGGAGATCCAATCGTCGCCGACGGTGGTGGTGCATTCACTCCGTTCATGGCTAACGCGGTTGCAGACAGCTCCGCGAACCCCACAGATGGGGGACTATATCTAAACACCGAATACACGTTTTTCTGTGCACACCTGATCAGCGAAACCGGAACGTGAATACGTCCAAAGGGTCGCCTACGAGGAACGTGTCACCAACGATCCAGTCCGGTACGTTGCCAGTGATGTTGGGTGCGAAGAACGCCCCGACACATGTATTGGAACCGATTTTCATGAACTGAAAGTCCGCTGGACTCACGGGCCAACTTGGTCCACCAAACGACATTGCGATGTTGACTTTAGTGCTGCATGCTGTCGGGACAGAACTAAATAATCGACCTTGGACAAGTGTATAGGTAACATACGATAAGTCCAATATCCTTGCAAATCGCCGGTGCCAGGTCGAGAACCGGGAATTCGCGCATAGAGGTCCTGAACCACACTGAGAGGACCTGCAACAAGTGTAGTTCCTGTGTCAATTGCAGCGTGGGATGCAGGTTCAGAGGGAAGCGACAGGTTGGACCCTTGGACAGTTAATTCTGTAGAGGCTAAATTTAGCAACGACGCCATGATAAGATAGTAATCGATGCTGACGAGTGAGAGAGAGAGTCCAATGGCGTGGCTTCGTAACTAGATTTTGATAGTCAACGCTGCCGGTGTATAGGCTCGAGTTGAGGAATCCTATAAAATGTGCAGCGAGTGATTACATCAATCACGATTGAATTCCTACATACCCATTGTGAAGCTTCCACCCGGTTCTAACGGCCGAGCACTTGAATCATTGAGGAAACTAGCAGCGGCAATATAAGAGCATTCCACATAGATCAAAAGGAGCACGTACCGTGTAAGCTGAAAGCTCATCACGGGCTCTGACCAAGCCCCACTATTAGCCAACGTTTGCCACAGTGGCACTGGGTCCGAGGCAGCGTCGCCTTGCCACGCCAGACCCAGCAACCCAGATACTGGATACGACATAAAATCCTGCGAAAGCTGCGTGGCAGCACCGAAAGTCTGGTTGTTGATCGAAAATCCAGCCATTTGGACAACGTCGGAAACAAGAGAACCAGCGACTTGGCCAATGCCATAGGTTATAGTGAATGGTTGAGAAAGGTTCTGGAAAGTCGAAGACAACGTGGAGTTGTATGCAGCCAAATTGCGTGGGCAACCTGTGCTACATCCGACGTCTGCTACCCATAGATCTCTGATTGACAAATGCTGAGAGTGAGGAAATAAATAGGGGTAAATCTGACTAACGATGAACCCGTATCGAGAGTGACATAGAACGAGGTAGGTGGCGTTCCAATGGCGAGAGAACCGATGTAGCTAGCCGGGAAATGTTAGTAAAAAGGAACAGTCTAGATTCAGTTTCATACCTCGCGTCTGTATTCTGGTTGGTCATCCTACGGAACGCTTGTAAGGGTGTATCGGAAGCGGAAAGTAAATCCTACAAGTTCGTTCCTTCGCTCCTTTTCGAGGGTGGAGAACCACCATATTTGAGCTTGAGTGATTCACGCTCGTTCTTGGCCAAAGCGGTCAACTCTTCAGCACTACGCACGTTCCGTTGTCGTTTGGAAAGTGTGATGGACTGGCCAGAAGTGAACGGTGGACCAGGGGCAGAAAAAGCGGCCTGGAGAGAGCACAGCAAACTGGCAAAGACAAACAACGTGGAAGAGAGCATGACGGCGTCGAGGAACGAAGTAGCGAAGAGGAGTCGAAGTGAGTGGGGCCTTTTAACCGAATGCTTTGTCAAGGGGCTCCTAACATAGCGAGCATGGAACACCAATCGTAGGGTGTGACTGGACAACAGAGGAGGTGTAATCAGTTCAAGAGGGCTCCCTAAAAATCGCATGACATACGTCAGGGTTGTGCCAAGTAATTAGTCCGCTTCATAACCGCCCAGCTTTCGTTTGTTAGGGGTCGCAATTGAAACAGTGTCGGTCGCGAGTCCAAGAAGGGTTTGATATCAACTATGGTGTGCGTGCGGACTAGGGGTGACAAGCGCTGCGGTAGGATAATTCCGTACTTTGTTGAAAGAACACGTTTCAATGACAGTTGGACAACAGCACTATGACCAGGCCTCACCTTGTTCGCTATACCACACTGTCTGCTACGTATTAGTACAGTTGGGCCCTGCGCGGTTTCGATCTCGAGCTTTCCTGTGAGATCTTTCTTCGCGAATGGTTTGGTCTCCGCAGGGTGGGCTGTGGCGGACTGGGTGTTAGTGAAGGTGGTCGAATCTCAAACTGGATAGTCAGTGTATCTTCCGAGAATCGAGGTTGATAGTCCACATCAGGGCCACTAAGACTCGTGGTTATCTGGTCGAGCACCAAGAATAGGGCAGGTTGAAGATCTTGGTTTCATGTCAGCCTCCGCGGCCGTGGCGAAACGGGATGAAGAAAGCTTGAATTTGCGCGTACGAATGAAAGGGTCGACGAGTGTGTTCATCTTCCATGGTTCCACTAGAGACGGGTCTCAGATAGCCGGTTGTGGCTACCCGGATGCGTGAACGCGTGAAAGTTGACTTTGGTCCGAGTTCGGGGGAATTGCTTGGTAAACCTCCTGGATAATGTACATCAACTGCTACTTATCGACCTGGCGGGAGGAGTAACAAGGTAAAAAAAAGGCATGTTCTGGAATGGCGGATGACTTGTCGATTTCCCGCCGCCTGCCCCGGACTGCCGTCGAAATGCCCCTCGTTTAACCTCACCCGGGTTATGACAGCTCCAGACTTCCGATGGTTTGCAGGAGTAAGTGGGAACTCTTCACACCGGGAAACTCCATGTACTCTACTAAAGACTCCAGAGTTTGAAAAGGTCTGGCGCATATTCGTGCGTAGTATTTTCCAGTGACAGGCTTCCAACTGACTATACTATCAAAACACGGTCGTCTCTTTCGGGAACATCAACCCCTGACTAGTGACTCGTCTCCCAGTCTTTCTGCCACTCGTTCAATCGCCCCATCATACCCGCCCACTCTGCCTCCGTCTCCACCCCCCGCAACCACTCCCGTTCCCGCCCCAGCTCCCCCACTCTCTTCCACCCCCTCCTCAAATATTGGTAGCTTTGCGCCTCCCGTCGCCACGCCTCCACAAATTTCCTGCCATCGTCCGGTATCGTACCTTGCTCTTTGAGACCGTCAATGAGATGGTCTTGGTAGTCAAAAGCTGATCCATCGACCATACGATGCCCGATATAGTACGGGTCGTATCTCCTCAACCGCAAATCGTCCTCCTGCGCATCGAGTGCCTCCAACAGCTCCTCACGCGGACCAAGCAAACTCGCGTTTGCAATGACCCTGGCTGCATAGATGCTCTGTGCGGCGTCCGAGGGACAGTTGGAGACGAGAATCGGGAGCCCGATGAACGCGAGCGCGTTGGTCGGGTAGGATGCAGAGAGAGAGAAGACGTGTTCGTGGAGCGGGAAGAGGTAGCGGAGGTTCGTGGTCAGCCCGGGCTCGCGTTGGCTCGATCCGGGTTTCACAGCGATCTCTCCCGTGGCTTCGAGGAACGGGATGCGCAGGTCGTATCCCGTACCTAGGATCACGGCGTCGACGTCGTGCGCGCGCGAGCCGTCGGCAAAGACAATGGCGTCCGGCGTAAAGTAGGCGATCTCTGGCTTGATTTCGACAGGACCTGACGCTGGATCGCCCAGGCTGCGAACGGAATGATAGACCTAGGTGATATCAAACATAAATACCACGGTCGACCGAAGAGCAGACACGGTGACTACCTTATGAGCATACCGCACTACCTGCGAGGCGATGTCCCGTCCACTTGCCCCAGAGCCCACCACGACCACTGTCTGATTCACATAGCGTGGCGGCTCGCGGTAGAAAATCGAATGTAGGATCTCACGTCGTCTACCACTTGCGCCGTTGCGACGACGTAGCCACGCATCCTGACCAGGGAACGTAGGAACGTGTGGATAATGATTGTGTCCATTGGCGACGACCAGGTGGTCAAACGACCGCCGCGTCTCGTGGCCGTTGTCGTCCGCGGCAAGGATTTCCCACCGTCCATGCTCTGGCGTCCCGACCCACGATGCGGACAGGATGGTATGGTTGAACGAGATGTAAGGCAGAAGGTTATACTGCAATGCGAAGTCTCGGTGATATTTGCGGACGTATTCGTGACTCGAAAACAGGGGTGTTCCAGGCGGAAACGGGAAGCCAGGGTACGTCATCGTGGGTATGGGTGTATTGGTTTGCAAGAGGGGGTACAGTGGTGTCTCTGGAAGGACCGGCGGACGGACCGGTTGTGGGTCCGGAAGCCTGTATAGCCGATGTTGAGGGGGAAGCACAGCTGACGCGGAGGAAACACTCGCACCATATGCCACCAACGTCCTGGCGTTGCTCGTACAATGCTATATCAAGATTATCGTCCTGGAGGTCGACAAGGGCACGTAGCATCGCAAGGCCGGCACTTCCAGCTCCTACGATGGCCACAGACTTGTTTGCATGCGCTACTTGTTGGGGAGCGCTAAAGTGCCCATACCGGAAGAGAAAGAAACTCACTAGCGGGAGAAAGAACTGGGGAATATCAAACATGATCGCACGGCTCGGGAGTGGACAGTAAGCTCTCTCTGTTTGTTTTTATCAAGGGACATGTTTGTGGGAACTTGTGAGCTCAAGGCTGACATGGATTGCGATCCTCGGTACTTGCTGAGAAACGGACATTTATAGATGTCAGTCCGCAATTATATGCTATATGGTACGTGCCTACTCCGTCTTCTCAGCCAGTCGGTCCAGTAGCACCTTGAGCTCCTCCGCCTCTTCTATCAGTTTTCCTATTGTCGCCTCTCCCGGCTCTACCGGGCTGGGTTGCAGAGGCTCTGGTTCCTTCCAGCTTAACGTCCGGACAGCCTCATCGACCACCCCTCTCCATGACTTGCCCTCTGCTTTCAGTAACGAAACAAGCTCGTCCTTGATACGGCGGCACGTGCCCACGCCGTCATACCCGAACCCGGTGTATATCTGCACCAACGACGCGCCTGCACGCGCATACTCGAGCGCGTCAGCGCCAGAGGAGATACCACCACATCCAATGAGCGGAATACTCGAAGGTAAGTGTGCACGGAGCGTTTTCAATGCCTGTAGCGAATAGGGCATCAACGGTTTTCCCGAAAGGCCGCCCGCCTCCGATTTGTTGGCTGCAGTTCGCAAACGCGATCAGTGGCCGAGGGTATAGCAAATGGGATGTTCTCACGGTCTATCAAGGACGATGGTCGGGTAATGGTAGTGTTGCTGACAATGACGCCATCGATCGCGCTATTCCGAATGACTTCCGCCATTTCGACGATTTGACTTTCTTGAAGGTCTGGCGCAATCTTTAGCACCAAGCGTGGCCGAGAAGACGTTATGGGAGAGGATTTGAGCTCGTCACGAGCCTTTGTCACATCTGCAAGCAGACCTTCCAGTAGTTCCCGATTCTGAAGTCCTCTATCAAATTGAGTTGGGGTGAGTATATCAAGGCAGAGATATAAACTCGGCTGACACACCGAAGTCCTGGCGTGTTTGGACTCGATACATTTACCACCAACACATCAGCGTAAGGACCAAACGTCTTGACACCCGTAACAAAATCTTCCGAAGACTCTACCGCCGACATTTTGTTTTTCCCGAGATTGATAGCCAGGACCGACCCAGGGCGTAGAGCAGCAGTCGTATTTGCATCAGGATCGCGGAATGCGGGTATGCGAGCGCGTAAGCGTGGTATTACTGCAGTAGCTCCTTGTGATGGGAATCCATAACGATTGATGAGCGCAGAATCAGAAACCAGGTGGAAAACGCGTGGTTTGAGATTGCCTGGCTACCAGCACAGTTCAGTCGTTGTGACAAGGAACGAGATCAACGAGCTGGGGTGCATACCTGAGGTTTTGGCGTCACACTCCCAATTTCAACCCAGCTGAAACCAAGGTTAAAGAGACCTGTTCACCATGGCTTTCAGTCAGGCCAGCACGAGAACAAAGGTTTCACGTGCCGTCTATTGCTTCCCCGTCCTTGTCGAAGCCGGCCGCTAGACCGACAGGATTGGCTATTTCTTGACCAAAGACCTGTTATAATGACACGTTAATATCCCCTAGTTCCGCGTCGTCCGAAGAGGTGTTCCACCTGTGACCGTAGTGATTCATCGTCCTTGGCGAGGTCGCGAGGAGCTAAACCGCTTCGCAGTACTTTGACTGCTAATTTGTGGCCCGTCTCAGCATCGAACGCGTACCGCAACACGGGGGTGAATACGTATTGATGTATCGCCGAGCGTGCATCGAAATAGTACGCGGTGAACAGCCCCGCGGATAGAGCAAACAAGACCGTGTATCCGGCTGTTCGGAGGGACGTGGAGGACGAGGACGAGGAATGGGAGCCGAATGGCCTGCGCTGGAGGATGGGTGACCGTGGAAAAGGTATTCTATGCCTTAGAGCATGTTGAAGTCCAGGACTTTTCAGCGAACGTCTCGCCATGCTCTAGCTTGGTCGCACTCGGCCGTATTGATCCAAGGAAACGTGGTATGTCGGGTCCAGCTTTGTTTATGCTTGTTGGGTTTGGAGGGTGTCAGCAAACCATTGAACCTTTCTCCTTGCGAGACACCTATGGACGGTGTCACACTCCGGGAGGTCAACTTTGATAGAAATACAAGCGAGCCGATGTTGTTTCCCAGTTCCCACTAAGATATGCGTTACACCACTCATAATGACCAGCGGTCGGAAGTGAACCAAATGAACGTCGCCCGCTCTCCCGGAGGTGGTCCGAATAGTCGACAGGACTGGCTTGGGAAACGAGCTTTCTTCCCACTGGGTCGGATGTACTCGTTTCTTGTTCTCCTTGCCCTGTATCGTCGGTGGCTGCACCGCCTCAATGCCTCCGTTCATCAGAGATTCTCGTTAAAGCTGTCCCCCTTGATCAGAAGTTGAGCTGAATCAAATCAAATCCTGTGTCTCAAACTATCAAGGTCAACCGTACTCGCGATCCCGAGGCAATTCGAGTTCGGTCGCCACCTGACGAGCCAGTACACAATGTTGTGCAACATCCTGATGAGAAAGGCTGTAGCACCTGCATGGTGCATCCCGTAATGCGGATATCATAATCACCCCTTGGTCTGAGTCCTATAAAAGACGCATAGAGTGAGCTCATTTCCCCGCTAAAAAACCACATTGTTACTAGTAGGCTCCTCCGGAATGAAGTACCTCCCTTCACTCGCTCTGGCTCTAACGATTGCTCGAGCTGTCTCAACCAAGGGTTCCGAACCTCTGGGTATTGACGTCTCTGGTTATCAACCTGTTATCGACTGGACCGCTGTCGTCGATAATGATATCAAATTCGTATACATCAAGGCTACTGAGGGGACATGTTCGGTTATTTGTGTCCCTTTCTTGTCTATACGCTGAGACCATTGCTGTTCTAAGCCTACGTATCTCCGTCCTTTAGTTCCCAGTACACTGGTGCTACGAACGCGGGTCTCATTCGAGGAGCCTACCATTTTGCACACCCAAATTCATCACCAGGTGCTATTCAGGCCGAGTATTTCGTCAACAACGGGGGTAAGAACGTCCCTCTATATGGCGTTGAGTTCTAACTTCCTACTAGGTGGCTGGTCTGCAGATGGAATCACCCTCCCTGGTGCTCTAGACATCGAGTGTCTGTAGTTCTCATCTTCAATGATGGCGAGAGCTAATCGCCACATAGATAACCCTAGTGGTGCCGAGTGTTATGGCTTGACGGCTTCCGAGATGGTCTCGTGGATCGAGGACTTCTCTAACACCTACATGACCGCCACTGGCCGGTAAGATGATCCAGTGAATGACACGCATAACCGCTTGTTGACACTTATTGTAGTTATCTATACTACGACCAGCTGGTGGACCACTTGTCCAGGTAACAGTCCGGCCTTTGGCGATAATAACCCACTATGGATTGCGGATTGGTCTTCTACTCTTGGCCCTCTTCCTGCCGGGTGGGAGTACACTTCCTTCTGGCAGTATAATGACACAGGCCCAAACCCTGGTGACGCAGATCGCTGGAATGGTGATTATGGTGGTTTGAAGAAGTATGTCCCCTCATCGAGTCCCGCATGTAACAGTCAACTCACTTTGACATTCCGATCTACGATAGGATGACTCTCGGCCGTTGAGGTCGGAATTAGGACATGTTTTCGGCGTGCACGTGCACTCGTGTCTACGACGAGTGGGGAAACGTCGTCATGCAGTGTTGTACGAGTTATTTATGTGTTCTATATCTGAATTTTGAGAAACTAAAAGTACAAATTTTTGGACGGGCAGGGAGCCCGAACGAAGACGGGCGGGATGGGTGGCAAGCGGACACGGACGGGTAAACAGTCTCTTCTAAGCGTTCAGACCTGAAATTTTTCATGGTTAAAAAAAAGTTCATATCGAGAGCCCTTGGATTGAGTGCGTTCAAGGGAACACTCATAATTCTTGTGGTAATGTGCAACCATTCAAGTTGCCACAGGTGGCTCCTTGGCGTCAAATCATGACAGCTCAAATAGTGATGATCAGCAACCTGGTGGCTGTTCCGGTTGAGTCATGCCCGAGTCGTGGCTGCGCGTGGACAACGGCTACTATATCCCTATTGGTGTGAATGAGGCCCCTTCTACCCCTAAATCATTTGTACAGATGTAGCCGCATCGAGTCTGACGATATGATGTGAACAGATACAGAGATGCTGAATACCAGTGCTCCCCGGGTCTGTACATCCCTTTTGACGTGAGAGGAGGGTCGGATAGCCCGAAAAGAGAAACACTCGAAGGTGTGTTTTTAATTTGCTCTATGCCCAGACGTTTTCGTTGATATCGATAGGAAATCTGCATCGGTAAAGAGACAACATGGTCAGAGATCACGAAAGCAACGAAACTTTTATCTGGACGGGCATGTCCTAAGCTATCCCGTAATCGGTGTCCGAGCTGGCTCGGATTACAGAGGGCCATGGCCTTACCTACTGCCGAGTTGATCGGGCGAATAATCCCCCCTGGGAATCAGTCCATGTACGACGTCAAACTATCGAAGAGAGCTTCTAGTAAACAACATGATGGGAACACTCTAAAATAAGTTCATGACAGGCATGTGCAACAGATGTATACTTCTCGCAGATTTTCTAAACGGCCTCTTGAAGCGTGACTTCTTTTGCTACTGTGGTCAGGCCCACAGTGTTGTTGGTATGCAAATACATCTTGCCATGGCAGGACACGATTGATCGTGTAGGTGTACATGATTCAATTAGGATATTTTATCTAGACTGAGCGCTACTAGTTATCGCCTGTTGAACAGGCGCAACTGTGTTACAATAAGATCCGAAAAACTTCACGTTGTTGTCACACCATCATGCCAATGATGCCATACAAGTGCGGGGGTGGCTGTCCGCGCACGTTCTCAAGTCAAAGAGGACTCACACTGCATCGTGCCGCGTGTGCTATTTATCGAACAAGGTATAAGGTGATGCTCCACAGGATAACCCTCCGAGGACTTGAAAGGCGGGCACGGATGTCAAGCACCTAGCAAGGTGAGTCGACAGGCATTGCTTTCGAACCCAAACCAACAACTTAACCAGTCATCTGTCTCGCCAGCCTTCCCGCCATTCCAGTGAGCCAGTTCAGCCAGATCCCTCAGTAGGCTCAGCCTCTACGTCTGATGAGCCGCTTGGACCATGCAATCACCAACCCCTTGCCATTATGCCATCCAATCAACCAATTCACCCAGACCCTCTGGCAGCAGTCTCTACGCCAGACGCTAGTCCAGCTGCCCCTGCCACTACGTCAAACGAGCCACTTGTTTGACCATACTATCAGACTGTCATTTCGCTTCGCCCACTGTTACTTTATTCGTCTTGCACCGCATTACATAATTGCTCATATTGCTGTACTCGTTCCCCATGTTTTCAACCCTGTACTTCTCAACGATTCTCACCATCTGTGACAACGACTGAGCTGACCTCGGATAGCTTCATATACAGACTGCCTGCGAGGTATCGCATCCAGCTACCAGAGCCTCCCGCCCTAACCAACGAACCTCCTGTTTCAAGTCCAACGAGTTATTCTGCACGTATTTGATAAGTTCCGCACCCTTCAATAAATTTAGGATCGCCCGTGAATATCAGGACACGTGGAGCATCATCGTAGAGTCGAACTACAACATGTCGGATCCCACAGTATACACTCTCAGCCAGCTTCCGCCGGAAATTTTGCACGGTATATTTTACTACCTCGATATCCCAGACATCTTGCGGGCACGGAGGGTGCGTGAAACCGTTCGTGCATCCGATTTGACGTAGAACGACTTCCCAGGTCTCTCGATACCTAAACCAAATTAGCCACGGTAGGGATGTGTGGAGCGATGCCTATCGCAAGGCCGAGTTCGTTTGCCCTCCAGGTCCATTCCCCTCGCAATCTGCACATGACATAGAAAACGCGCTCGTCTCTAGTTTCCGCGTCCATCGAAATCTTCACTACGATGGTGGAATTTCTCAGACAGAAAAACTGACGCGCAAGCTGACAGAGATTCCGTATGCGGCCACGGACCCTCGTGCGAGCTTTGTCTTCGGACAGTTTCTCCTTGTTGCATTCAAGGATGAAGTGTGCTGTTATGACCTGAACCCGCGTGCATCCGGTAGCAACTCGGATGCGAGTATCATATACCGAACGACGGATGGAATCCTGAAGTCGTTTCATTGTGCTTCTGCTATCGACCTTGAGGGTCGCCGTTTTGCATGCGTAGTATTGAATGAGACAAGACAGACGACAAGCCAAATGTGAGTTCGACATTAGATGGGATTCAAAATTCACCGCGATACTAACGTTGTTACTAGCTCGATCTATTTACTGGATGTGGGGGGGGAATTTGAGGTGACTCTGAAGCTTCTTCATCAGTTCGAACGCAGAGCGTTCGAGATTAGTGCCATCAACCTTGGGCCTCGTGTGCTCATTATCCAAGGTCTATTGGATCTTGATCTTGACGCTGATAGGCATCTCGTCGCCCTTGACGTGTACACGCGCACGCCGCTCCAACTCCCTTCCTTTGCACATGCCACGTTGGAGACATATGAGGTATGCTCTCCTTATTCAGGTATTTTATTCCGCCTAGTCGAAGTTTGACATCTACGACGTAGACATCAGAATTCGCTATCGGGAAGGTTATATTACCCACAAATACTCTCTCGACGTCGACACACCTACTCTTAGCCTATTCATCCTACTACCCAGCCACTCGTGGATGGAGGACTGTTATCTGGGCCTTTGCACTTCCCCATCCCAATGCCCATCGCCAGTTTACGTCTACATCAATCCCTCTGAGCCTCTGTCATTCCGGTATCATTCACGACATCCGCATAAGTGGTCCTGCACTTCTTCATGATTCTGTCCTCGACCCAACCACACAAGATGTCCTCATTTCCATCCAAGTGCGCACGCTTGCCGAGTTCTCCTCTCCTGTCGTACACCTTTTGAAACACGGCATCCTCCGTCTCAGTAACCAACACACATTGAGTGATCACGACTCCGGGGTCGGCACTATCACATTTCAATTGCGGGGTCTCCTCACCAGCCTCCACATGCAGTTCCTTCACCCCTCTTTCAATGGCACTGGCCGGGTATTTCGTACGTTCTACACCGGGTCCACTTGGGTTGTCGAAGCATTCGAATATGACCTGCGTGCAAGTGATGACGATATGACAACGAGCGCATGGGAAGGGTCACCGAATACCCTTTCATGCTAGTGTTTCCGACCCTACACGCACTTTTGGACTATGACCCGTATTTCGGTCGGATATGCCTCCAAGGGGATAACGTAATTGAGGTTTTAGATCTTGCTGTGTAGGTTGATAGTACAGTATTGATGATCCCGAGGCGGATACTACGTAGAGTACGAATATCAGTCGAGGCTCTATGTAACAATTTTGGAATGCAATGCTTTACTCGGGCCAGCGAACAGAGAGGCCTATCCTGGGCAAGGGAAACAATCATCACCAACCATGACCATGATATGGGGAAATACAGTGAACATCATCGTGTCAATCCGTTAGACATACTGACAAGTTCAGGTCGATGTCAACCTATATCCTCTGTGATTTTTATTTCCTGCAAACATGGCAAGTGACTGATGTTGGAATCAGCAAACGCACGCACAGGCACGAGCGGGACCGGCTCAGTTGATCATCAGTGCCGTGCACGGGCCAACGCGCCACATTCCCCGCGTACCTACTGTCATATGGACTATCTTTTCACCCGTATCGCGTACCCTTACCCCTCGTCGGACACAGTAGCAACTTTTTCGTATATAGTCTGTACCGTTCACTTTGGAACGCCTCAGTCCGTTGTACCGCACGCGACTGAGGTGAGCTTCTTATATTGTATCCAGTACCTAATCGAGCTGACCGTATGTAGTTCTGCTGTCTCTCGATAGGTAAATACTCAATATCAGTTCGTTGTACTGCACGCGACTGAGAACACTGTCCCTTGAGAGCCGCGTGCCATCCATAGTGCATATTTCTACAATTGAGTGACTGAGTGAATATGCACCACAAAGGCTCACATTCCCCATGGTCATACACAATAGAGATGATTCATATCGACGATAGGCACAATCTGCGAATCAAATGCCCATTCCCAGTTGTAAACACCATAGTCACTAGTGTTGGATATTTGGCTAGTACGCTATTTTGGTAGCTTACATAAGCATACCTACATCGGACAGTAGTTAGTTTACTTCATCTTTAGTGACTTACTGAAGACAGTACAGGTAGCTACTACACAACTAATATAAGTGACTTACTGAAGTCAGTACAGAT